>QRDG01000084.1:326740-621323 GCA_012064385.1 Puccinellia tenuiflora
GCAACCTCTGTCCCAATGTTTGTTGTGGTGTGCGCACAGGAGGTCCAACATTTACTATGGCATAAATAAACAAATAGGATGAATCCTCGGAAATCCATTTCGGGTCATGGGTGCATCTGCACCCATGACCCAAAAAACCCATTTTCCAAATGTCAAAAAATTCCAAAAAAAAAATGGAGATAGTTCAACATATTTCATGGGTGCACAAAAAAATCCGCGGTGAAAAGACAATTTTGTGCGACCTGTGCAAAAAGACAAATCCGGATTGCTACGAAAGACTTTGTACGAGACATGTGTTTGTCTTTTTTTGCACAGGTCACACAAAATGTCTTTTCACAGCGAAATTTTTTGTGCTAGCACTAAAAATGTTGATGCATATCCGAATTTTTTTTCAGAATTTTTTGACACATTAAAAAAAAACTAAAATGTTTTACCTAGTGGGTGCATCTGCACCACGACGCAAAACGCCGCCTCCGATGAATCCTGAAATTCTGAATTTTTTTTTGAGATCGTCATTTGAGTTTATTAAGATTTATGAATTGCTAGTGCTCTTTGCATGAAACTATTAGTTTCTGAGTAATTCAGCAGAAGCTTGAGATCCAAAATTTTGAGAATCACAGTGAGTCAAGTTAGCAAATTCAGCTAACCCTTCAGGGTGAAGCAACAATGTAAGATCGAGAGTTGGTACGCTGGATAGTTTATCCAACGTGGCAGTAAGTTGCAGCATAATTAGATCTACGGCTTTCGAATGGCTGCATAGTTTCCAGACTTCATACTCACTACAAAGCTGAAAACTCTGATGTTCTTGTGTTCCTTTGTTAGGAGTTAGGACACTCATGCGCAAACCTGAATCTAACTCGTGGATTTGGCACCAGCAACACAAAACTACTTGCAGCCAGGTCAAGAACATTAGCAGTTATATCTATGTGCATCTAAATTATTAGGACACTCATGCGCAAACCTGAATCTAACTCGTGGATTTACCACCAGAGACACAAAAACTACTTGCATCCAGTTCAAGAACATTAGCAGTTATATGTGCACCTAAATTATTAGTATTCAGGATTCAGGCAGAACCATATTCAGAACGACATCCCTGAAATCTCTGTAAACTCAAGCCAATCAAACCACTGTCCCCAAATCCTCCATATCAATTGTTTATGTCAGACCGATGAGCCGTATCCTAAATCCACTAAACTAGCAAAATTAATTGAGAAAGCGGCTTGAGGGTCATGAGCGGCAGTCAGATTTCAGATAGATTAGGTAGGTAGGCGCGTCAGAGGCAGCGGTATGTAGGCGTGACTGAGGAGAGGCGCATGGTACGGCAACGGCAGGTACCTGGATGGTGAGGGCGGCGGCGGCGGCGCGACGGAGGTGGCTGCGGAGCTGCCGCTCCTCGGAGACCTTCTGCAGCAGCGCGTCGCGGGTGATCTCCTTCGCGCTCGACCCCCTCAGGGACACCTGCGAGAAAATTAGTTAAGGCGGGGAGGGCAGGAGCGGAGGAGGCTGGCTGCGGGCACGAGAGGGAGGTACCTGGCGGTGGCCGGAGGGCGGGACCGACATCGCCGCCGGCGGGGAGGGGGAGCCGTGGACGGCGTGGAGGGAGGCTGCTTTTTCGTCCGTGGCGCGGGAGCCGAGAGAGGCAGTCAGACAGACGGACGCGTCCACGGCTGGGTCGTCATCACTGTGCCGAGACCCGATTGCGTTTCATGATTTTTTTTTACAGTTTATTATTGAGGAGAACTTGGTCAATAAAGGAAAGTAACAAGGTCAGAAATAATTCATACTCTGTATTATTTATTTTCGACTAGAAAAATCACAACGTTGTAATGCTAGTTCTTGTCAAATCCAACCGAGTGAAGAACAAAAAACAATGCCATTTTGCTATTTTTTTTTATGCACGGGAGCTGTCGAAGAAAAAATATAAACAGGTCGGAGATCATGTTTAGTGCTCTCCAAGACATATAAAAGAGTTTTATTCTGCGGACTTTCTGTTATGCAATTATGTGACATATTCCCTCCGTTCATTTTTATAAGACGTTTTAGTGTTTAGTAGGTTCATCTAGTTTAGTATGTAAGTCTACTTTAGTGTGTAGATCCACTCATTGGAGTATGTATCTAGTTTATTTTGAAAAGTTTAAAACGTCTTATATTTGTGCACAGAGGGAGTAGAAATCATAAGTTTGGGGTTTGTTTGGTTTCTAGCCACACATTACCAAGCCTAAGCTTGGCAAGTGTGTCAGCAACAAACTAAGAACGTTTCAACAGATATTTACGTCTCTCTTCTTTCCCCTCTCTACAGTACCGGAGGAGGCGAAAAGGGAGGCGACCAGGTTTTCCTCGTTCTCCGCCGCCGGGGACTGGGGTTCCCCTCCCCTCCGCTCGTCGCTCCGGCGGCGGGAGGGTGGGGGAACCCTGGATCTACCGGTCTGGCGTGTGAATAGTAGGATAGGTGTCTCCGGTGCCGCTGCCGTGGGGGGGTTGGTGGTGGCCCTTTGGAGCTTTTGTGCCGGAGTTCGTTCCCCTTCCCGGCGTCGTCTGCGGCGGCGTCGGCGAGCTTCCGGAGTTGGGTCCTCTCGGATCTGTGGATCCGGTGAGGTTAGGTGCTCGGGGCTTGGTCGGCGTGGCGAAGACGACGACCGGCGTACGGAGCTTTTGTCCCCTGTCTCTCTCTTCGCCGCGGCAAGGTTTGCTCCTTCTTGCCTGCGGAGGGTCTGGGGGTGGTGTGATCTGGTTCGGGCAGCGCTCGTCGGTTGTTCGTCGGTCGGAATCTGTTGGTGGCCTGGCCTTTTCTTCTCCGGCGTGGTCGGCTTGCTCGACGGAGCAATCAAGGAAGATGGCGGTGGTCCAGGAGGGTTCGGTTGGCGCGTCAGGAGGGGATCTGCTGGCTTCCTTCGCGGGAGGCCCGATCCGGAGCAGACGGAGCTTGGCGCACGGCGCCGGCCGATGCGGCTCCACTGGCTTCATCCATCTCGCCGGAGATGGTGCTTCTTGCGGCTCATAACGCTCTCAGGCAAGGGGTTCGGTCTGCTCCAAGTTGCTGCGACGGCGATGCTTCTTCTTCGGCATCTTCATCTCGGGTGGAAGAGGATGGATTCCTGGTCCTCTGTTTTCTTCGTGTATTTGCTCTTGTATTGGCTTTGTATCCTCTGTTTATTATGAATACAAGTTTGCTTTCTCAAAAAAAAAAAAGCAACAAACTAAGAAATTAGGCGCCACGAAGTGTGGTAAAAGTTGGCAAAAAACTCACTCTATGACAGGTGAGCCATATTGGCAATTAAGTGTGGCAATTCTAAAATGTACCAAAACCAAACACGTACAAACTGCCAAATTTTGGCTTGGAAAAGTGTCGTTGTGAATCAAACACTCCCTATTTTTTGTAATTGCAATTTCTCTGGTTGCTTTATAGAATTTATTTGTTCAAGGTTGGCATTCCTTAGAGTATACTAGTATAGTCAGTGATACAAAGTGGCACTCTGGAACACATGTTATTGGTGCAAAGAGAATAATTTTTAGTTGTAAAGAAAAAATATAGACATGGACATGTTTGTGGTTGTCTCCAACAATTTCCATGAAAAACACAAGTTCAGCAGCTCATTCGTTCAAAGATTTTCAAGTTTAATCATCGATTTGACCAATAAAAGCTTAAGTTATATGGCACATAAATTATACCGTTAAATTCGTATTTCACAAAAATCTAATAATATAACTTTTATAGCGCATGACTTATAACTGATAGTTAGCTAAATCACGAACTAAGAGAACGAGCATAATAACTTCATGTGTATGGATAGCGGACATGCATGATCTCCATCGACCATGGTTAGTTTGGGAAGTGCCACTAGTAGGAAAAGGACTATAGCCGCCGGGGCCTCACTGGCGAACCTGGAAATCACATTCGTCAGCGGTAAATAGCACTAGCGAACATGATTTCCTGTTCGCCAGTGGTAAGGAGAGTACCACTGGCGAACAGTGCACGCAATGTGCCAGTGGTAAGCGCGGGTTCGGGCAAACCCTAGCGGGCCACCTACCACTGGCGAACAGTCTGAGTGGTTCGCCAGCGGTAAGTTAAGTACCGCTGGCGAACTGTCGACCCTATTCGCCAGCGGTAGTTAGTAGCAGTATATAGCTAGCGCGCGGACCGGTCGAGCTCGATCCCATCCCACCATTTTTCCTCTCACACGCGCCCGCGCTCCTCCTCTCCCCGTCGCCGCCGCCACCGCCGTCCTCCTCTCCCCGTCACCGTCCTCCTCTCCCCATCGCCGCCGCCACCGCTGTCCTCCTCTCCCCGTCGCCGTCCTCCTCTCCCCGTCGCCGCCGCCGCCGTCCTCCTCTCCCCGTCGCCGTCCTCCTCTCCCCGTCGCTGCCGCCGCCGTCCTCCTCTTCCCTTCGCCGCCCTCCTTTCCCCGTCATCGCCGCCGCCGTCGTCCTCCTCTCTTCAAGGTGAGCATATTTCGGCCTCCTTTGATTCGTAGGATTTAGAAATGCAGGAATAGGAATAGTCATGAGAACAGGATAGGAATGCAACTGGAAACCAGAGAGTAGAGGAATGTTTCCTTTGGTTGTCGTTTGAAATGTAGGAACTGAAAGTGGAGGAACTTGATTAGCATAAATAATAAGGAAGGGAGCAGCGTTAAGTGGTGTTTGTGCCCATGCTGCAGCAGGGTTAACTCAGCACCACCAATGATATGCCTCGTTCCTCGCAAAGAAAAGAAAAAAAGAGGTCAGACCAGATTGTTTGATTCCTGTGTATCTTAGGAGAATCCAACCTGCAAAGGAAAAGTTCCTATTTGTATTGTAATCAACTAAAAAAATAACCTCCTATTTGTATTGTAATATTTATTAGCACTTCTTTCTATTTGTGTGTGTATGGGAAGATGCTTTGTTCTATAATTTGTCTTAGCATGCTCCTACATGCCATTATGTTAGCATTTTGTCCAACTTGAAATAATTGTAAATAATGTTTTATAACATTGTTTTATTATGATCAATGAGCTATTTAGGGTTGCTTGTGTGTTTGCCGATGATTAAAAATGTTGTGGCACTATGTGGTAACCCTGAAGGTCTGCGGAGCCTTGTGATATGCACAAGTACAAGTCCTGTGCATCCTACTTGGCTCCGCCGATCCTTCAGGGCTACTAATTATGTGTCCGACCTAAGTATGAGGCGCAAAATCTAAGTCATGCGCAAATAAAATCTAAGCCGATGATTAAAATGTTGTGGCATTAGGTTGTAGGCCTGCAGGTCTTATGAGCCTTGTGATATGCGCAAGTACCAAGTCTTGTGCATCATACTTGGCTCACCAGATCCTCAGGTCTACTTGTGTGTCCGACCTAAGTATGAGACGTAAAATCTAAGTCATTTTTATTTTGTTTTGTCTGTTTCTTTGAAAACCGATGATTAAAATGTTGTGGTACTAGGTTGTAGGTCTACAGGTCTTGTGAGCCTTGTGATATGCACAAGTACCAAGTATTGTGCATCATACTTGGCTCACAAGATCCTACAGATCTACTTGTGTATCCGACCTAAGTATGAGGTGCAAAATCTAAGTCATTTTTATTTTGTTTTGTCTTTTTCTTCTAAGACGATGATTAAAATGTTGTGACACTGTATGATTCAGGGAGGAGCTAGTGAACCTTGTGATATGCACAAATAAACATTTTGTGCATCCTACTTGGTTCACTTGCTCCGCCTCTGAAATGTGTGTCTAATTTAAATATGTATGAGGCACAAATCCGAAATTATTTTTGTTTTTTCTCTCTCTTTCCGAATGCCGATGATTAAAATGTTGTGGCACACTATGTGATTCAGGGAGGTGCTAGCGGACCTTGTGATATGCGCAAATAAACATCTTGTGCATACTCTTACTTGGTCTGCTTGCACCATTCCTGATCAATGTATGTCCAATCTATGTATAAGGCATAAACTCGAATCATTTTGTTTCTTCTCTATGAATTGACAAAGTCGATGATTTAAACTATGCCACGGTAAAGGCAAGGAGAGTGTCTACAATGCCTTGTAGTATATACAATTGGAGTGTTTGTATTAATACATGGTCTTGTATACACTCTTTTTGCCTTATTTTGCACGGCAATGATATATGAGGCTTTCCATTGTTAACTTCTTGCATTTCGTAAATTTTAATATTACTTTTATAAAAAAAATTGACTTAGTCGTTTTTGACTTAGGTGTTCTCAGCGACGATATCCATGTTGGACCAGAGGGGCGATGTGCGGGACTGGGCTACACCGGGCTGGCACTGGGAGGTGCTACCTTCCGGGCCGCGCAGTTTGGTGAGGAATCCGGATGACGTCGTCGACCCGGATCTTTTATGGTGGCAGACGCGTGGGCCATGCTCGGTGCAGAGGGAGTCGGCCCCTGAGGAGGTTGTACGTCGCTGTATCAGGAAGGAGGATGAGCACGTCCGTCGCTATATGTATCTATTGGATAGTCAGTATGACAGTAGGTGGTCATTTCTTCAGAGAGTTCCTTCTCACATGAGCTATGACCCTGTGAGGGTTCCTTCTCTTTGGATGCGTAGCGCCGGCGGCTCAGCACCCCGCGGCTCAGGAACCGGTCGAAGTTAGTTTCAGACCTTCATGTATTACCTAGTGATATGCACAAATAGCCAAGTAGATGGACTTGGTTATATGCTGTTTATACTGTTTTGAAAATTGTGTATTTGTACTGGTTTATCAAATATTTCTCTATATATACTGCTGGAATATGAATTTTGCTGTATATATATTCCTGTAATACATTTCTGCTTTTATTTTAAAAGCAGAAATATATATTATTGGCGAACAGGTTCTTGTTCGGCAGTGGTAAGTTCAATCGCTGGCGAACATGTAACTGGTGTTCGCCAGTGATAAGCTGTTACCACTGGCGATAGTACCACTGACGAACCACCAGTTCGCCAATGATAGCCGAATTTGGTTCGTCAGTGGTAGATTTTTTCCTATTAGTGTGCGCCAGCTACCAGTTAGGTAGGATCCAACAGGGGCAGCTTTCCGCTTCACACGTTCACCCGAGACGATGGCCAGATGGCGGGTACTACCGTCGCATCACCATGGTTTGGCTTGCTTTTTGCCATGATGATAAGAGGATTGCTACAGAAGAACCAAAAATCATGCAAAATTAGAGTACTCCCTCCGATCGGGAATGTTTGGTGCAGCTGTACACATATTTTCTACTATGACAGTAAGATCACCCCGCCAATCTTTTCCGGCCAGAGGTAGTATATTTTTTCTCCTGCTGATATGATAATCAACAAAATTTTACTCCAGTACAGATAGCAAGGGCGAATTTGAGAAGAACACATAAATCAGGTAAATGGAAAGTGTGTCTCTACCCTGCAAAAAAAAGGTGTGTATTGCTTGGGTATAAATCAGGTAAATGGAAAGTGTGTCTCTACCCTGCAAAAAAAAGGTGTGTATTGCTTGGGTACTACAGGGTGTAGTTAGTTAGAGAAGGGTACACACAACTTCACAAGTTGGTAAATGGGTGTCAGCTTGACTCGAAGCTTCTGACTGCCGCCATGGCGACTTCGGCGATTTGCCGGTGATTGGCGTCGATGCCGTTCCCCTTCTCCCTGATTTCTCCTCCAATCTCTAGATCTGCTCCATCCCTTCCTGTTCCCCAGGTTTTCCTGCCCGATTTTCTCTCTCTTTTTGACTGCATCCCCCCACCCCTCACGGAATCCTCAAGTTTGACCGCTGCTGTAGTTGTGGATTTCTTCCTCTTTGCTCTTCAACCAGCTTTCCTTCTCCATCCAATCTAACCCCAGCTCGGTGCTATTCCAATCTAATCTTCCGCATCTCCCAACATTTTTCCGGAACACGTGCTGTGAATTTGCTGCCGTTCTTCCACCAGGAGCTGCCATGAGTCAGGCCCCAAGGCAAATCCCCAATAGCAGATTTCTAGCTGCTGATGCTACTGCTCCAGATTACCGATTGGCAAGAACAGGACTGGATCCTGCTGTCGCCGATGCACGCACCGTGGCACCTCCCACTGCTGCTATGAAATTTGTTGGTTGGAATTGCAGGGGTAAGGGTAGGAGGCTTGGAAGATCAAGAAAAATGGAGTATCTGGACAGATTGATGCATTCCACTGGAGCCCAGGTAACCTTTGTATCAGAAACTAGATCGTCTAAATGTACTGAGGCTCAGTTAAATTCTCGCTTCAATACTACTGCAAGTTTTGTAGTGCCTTCCGAAGGTTTCTCCGGGGGCCTTTGGTTGTTGTGGACTGATGAAGTTCTTCTCTCGGTCAAGTTCTCGAGTAGACATCTGATCCTAGCTCTTGTGCGTCATATAGCTACTAATGTTGAATTTGTGTTGGCTTGTGTATATGGAGACCCACATCACTGCTTTACTAGAATGATTTGGGACCATATTTTCAACTTCGTAAATGATAATTTAGGAAAGCCAGTTATCTGCTTAGGGGACTGGAATGACATCATGTGTGAAATGGACACTACCTCTGTCAATGTTAATAAGAACCGTATGCATGCTTTTAATACTTTTGTCAAGCAATGCGGTCTTTTTGATTTGGGTTATAGTGGTCCGGCCTATACTTGGACGAACAAGAGGTTTTCTTCCACACCTGTATTCGAAAGGCTTGATCGTTGTCTTGCCAATGCTGAATGGTGTGCTCTTTTTCCCAATACAAATGTGTTCAATTTGCCTATCATGCTTAGTGATCATGCTCCTATTCTTGTTTCTACTCAATCAACTTTTCACAAACCTAGGCTTACTTTTAAATTTGAGAATTGGTGGACTTTTGAAGATGATTTCCAAGCTGTAGCTAAAAATGCCTGGGAAACTACTACAAGCAAAACCTTCTGCGCCAGATCAACTAACCTTGCAGGTACTTTAAAAAAATGGTGCAAGAAGAAGAAGCCGATTCAACAACAACTAGATTGCTTACAAAGTCAGATCAACGACATACAAATGCAGCCACCACATCAACAAGATCACAACCTAGAAGCGAAGTTGGTAGCCGAGTACGAGGTAAATCTTACCAAACTCACTGAATATTATCAGCAACGTGCAAAAAAACATTGGGCTATTCACGGTGACAGAAACACATCTTTCTTCCACAATGCAGTTCAGAAACGTAAGCGCAGGAACCGTATTGTTTCCATCCGTGATGCTCATGGAAATGACTTGTTTGATCCAAATGATATTGCTAATGAATTTGTCAACTACTTCAGGTCCATCTTTACCTCCTCGTCTTCTAACACCGTTAGATATATCCCAAATATGAATGTTCAAAATCATGCAGACGACTTCACCAATTCTGTACCGGACAAACAAGAAATTTTTGAAATACTGAAGGCCATGAGGAGGAATGCATCTCCAGGTCCAGATGGATTTAATGTTGCCTTTTATGTTTCAGCGTGGCCTTGGATCGGTGACGATGTAACAAAAGTGGTGACGGATTTCTACACCTCAGGTATCCTTGCGCCACATCTCAATGACACCCAAATTGCTCTCATTCCAAAAAAACTAGCTTGCCACTTACCTTTTGATTTCAGGCCCATAAGTCTATGCAATGTAGTCTATAAGATTATTGCAAAATCTTTAGCTAATAGATTGAAAATGCATCTGCCTGATTACATTCATCCCTCTCAACAAGCTTTTATCGAAGGTAGACGCATTAGTAACAACATTGTTGTAGCTCAGGAGATAGCCCACTCCTTCTCGCTTACTTCTTATAAAAGCCATGATTTTATGTTAAAGATTGACCTAGCAAAGGCTTTTGATAGAATAGAATGGCATTGCATAGTTTCAGCTCTCGTGCGCAAAGGGCTAAATGGTCATTTCATAAAACTGATTCATGCTTGCATTTCTTCGCCGACGTTCTCTGTTATCATTAACGGACAATCATATGCTAAATTTAATAGCTCGAGAGGTATTAGACAGGGTTGTCCTTTGTCGCCGTATCTTTTTGTCCTTGCAGTGAATGAACTATCTTTACAGCTACAGGACGCTTTGCAAACCAATCAACTCACAGGTATTTTACTTGGACCAAATTGTCCCCCTATTCACTCTCTCATGTTTGCAGATGACCTTATTGTTTGCGGAAAAGCTAACATGTGTGAAGCTCAAACTATCTCTAATATTTTACATCAGTTCTGTCAAAACTCAGGTCAAACTCCTAATTGGTGCAAGTCTGGTATCCTTTTCAGTAAGAATGTTCCTTTACCGGATAGAGAGAATATTAAAAGAATATTTCCAGCCCCTAATATTGACAATTCCTTTGTTCATCTGGGGCACCCTCTCATTTTGCCATCTAAAGATAGATCAGCGGCTTATGCTTTTATTTACGATAAATTCAAGTCAAAACTTTCCAGCTACAAAGCTAATCGTTTATCTCATGCAGCGAGACTTACGCTCATCAAATCAGTTTTCGCCTCAATTCCAGTCTACTACATGTCAAACATTCTCTTCTCAAAAAAATTCCTTACTAAGCTAACGGCTATCATTAGGAATTTCTGGTGGTCAGGTGTTCAAGAAGACCAAACTACAAAAAGCCTTTGTCTTAGAGCATGGGCTGACATATGCATGGATAAAAAAGCAGGTGGTTTAAGCATACGAAATCTGCAGGCAATCAATCAAGGACTCATACTCTCCGCAGCTTGGAGGCTTGCAAAGGAGCCGCACGCCCAACTAGCTCAAATCCTCAAGGCTAAATACCATCATGACACATCTATTTGGCGGGCAAAACACAACATACCAAAGTCTGCTTTCTGGACAGCAATATTAAAGGTAAGACCACTACTCATTTCAGCCACTGCTTATCAGATTGTAGAGGGAAATAGTTCGCTATGGAGTACTCCTTGGGTTCAGGGCTGGGAAACCATCTATGACAATCTAATCATTCAGCAACAGCCTTTTAATTACCCTGCTCAAATTAAAGACCTTTGGCTACCTGGGCGAAAAGTTTGGAACATAAACTTGATCAACTCCTTATTTTCTCCTGAAGTAGCTTATTCTATACTTCAAACTCCCATAATTGATGCTACTAGTCAAGACATTCTAGTATGGAAGCTAACCCCTGCAGGTCTATTTTCTCCTAAAAGTGCATACAGACATTGTTTCAATAATCTCCAACTTTCCCCTAGGGAGAGACCGAAAACAGTTCCTCCACATATCGTAGCTTTACTCAATCAGGTGTGGAATGAGAAACAAATGGCGCCGCGTGTTCAAACTTTTGCTTGGAGACTTCTTCGGAATGCACTCCCCACAGGTAAAAGGGCAGGTAAGTACTCTAAGCATATTAGCGAAACATGCTCTAGGTGTGGTAAGATTGAGGACGGAATGCATCTCTTCTTTCTCTGCCCTTTTTCGAAGGCAGCATGGTATTGCTTTCCTTGGTTTATCAAAACTGAAGCTTTTGCCCAACACAATAATTCAATTCCTCACATGATACATAACCTACTTGATTCTCATCATCCACAAATGAGCGTAAACTCGTTATACACTTTTCTGTGGTGTATTTGGAAAGCTCGAAATGATTTGGTTTTCTGTAGTTTTTACGCAGAGGCAGCGGCAATTATGCAAGGAACTAAACTTGAGTTTGCAGCCTCTTACCAGGTTTGCAGTGGAGCAGGTCTGGGCGATCCTCAAGCTTATGCAGAGCATAGTATACGGTTCCAGGACCATGTTCCCCAACAGATGACGCCATACCCAGGAAACACCATCACGAATATCTCCATCTTAACAGGGTCTGTTATCTTTTCTGATGCAGCTTGGACTATTGCTTCTGATGGCCAGCCGACACCTGTAGGGCTAGGTATATTCATTCGGATGGGGAATGGACGACGTTGCTCTCAGCTTTGTATCTCCGCTGTCTCCCCGCCAGTGACTTCAGCCATTTTGGCTGAAGCTTTCAGCTTGATGCTTGCAACTCAAATTGCAGGTCTACTTCAGTTGCAGGAAGCCACCTTCTTGACGGATAGTGCTACGTTAGCGAAGGCTGCAGCGGCTCAAAGCCTGATTCTTGCACCAGGACATTGGACCATCAGGCCACAACTAGCTTACATAGCAGCTTCTTCAGCCTTTGACTCATCAAGGATCTATCATATTCCCAGGAGCTACAATTTTCGAGCCCATCATCAGGCCAAACTTGCACTAAAGCTTCATACTAGAACATTTAGCTTCAGATGCTTAACTTCAGGCAATGATACTTGCCTCAATGCAGATGTAATGGCTCAATCTCCAGTGCTGCAATGCACACTTGTACATGTACGTTGTTGTTAGATCAATGAAATATTATGTGTTCAAAAAAAAAAAACTTCACAAGTCCAATTCAGGAGGAAGCAGAAAAGTCTAGGCGAACAAATAAACTTCACTTCAGAAGCAACTTCAAAGTTCAGAGAAAATGGTAAAACGATCAATATGATCATGTAAGTGTACTGTTTGCAATGTAGCCAATATAACACCTCAAATGTCGTCGATGGGTCTACACAACGGACATCAAGCCAGATGCTTTATGTCGATTACATGTCTAGCGCTCGCAAGCATGAGATGTACACTTGATGAGAAATCAGTATTCTTCATTAGCGAATCTTCTATTTTGGTGTTTAGCTATAGGGATGAATTTCAGGATCTTTGGCTTCAGTAATCAAAACTATTAATGTAATTCATTCTGACTGCGCTTTTGGCGCTCCTTCTATCACGGCTGCATTTGCAGGCACGACGTGACCCATGCTGGAGAAGACGAGACAGGTTTCAGTTCATCAATTGCCTGAGTTACCGAAAGGAAGCAATAGATTGTGCTTACACTTCGCCGTTGCTTGCACCAACACTCTGGTTGTTTGGAGCCACTGGTGCACGAACATCGGTTCCAGTCTGACACTCCAAGACAGCAGCATTGCTCTAAGAGGGTATGGAAGATTCAGCGCTCAGTAATGCATGAAAAACAACGAGCAATTATTTGATCACCCAATGGGTAACAGTGATAAAAGAAATGAACCTGCTCAATTGCAGCCATAGGAGCTTCAACTTTTGCTTTTGAGCAACTTCTCAGGGTACCCTACATATATCAAATATAACAAAATAAATAGCTATAGCTGCAAGTCCAAATTGCAGAGCCAAGAAAAGCAACTATGAAGTCAGAAAAGACAATTATATCTTGAGACTGAAGACAGTCATTGCCCAAAGGATCACCACAACATATATTTATATGATTATTTTGACTCTTAACTCTTAAGTTTAACTAAGGACAATAATAGCACATGGACAGCTTATCTAACACTAGTAAAATGATGAAAAGATAAGGTCGGTTTCCTTCACATGTTTGTTTATATAGTTCTGACATCTCACAGCCATACAAACCTTAGTTTTTCTAATTAAGTGTATTGGCATATTACATACCTCCATGACTACAGGAAATAACAAGGGAGGCACTGTAAATTAAATATGTGACAACTTCAACACACAGCATAATTGACAGTAACCATGTCTTCCTGACTTGGCTGAAATATGCCGTGCATTCACCAAGTTGGTAACACACATGTACCATTGTTGCAAGTCCATAACATTGGGACCAGGTGACACAATGTCATGGTAACGTGTGCCCTGTGACACCATCACAGCAAGCATGGTGTTAAGACCACGTTGTTAAGACATCGCTGTTTCATTTTGCAACAACACAATACAATTCTACCTCCATGGCCCATGGGAATAGTTATGCATGGGAGTCGGTTCCCGT
Source organism: Puccinellia tenuiflora (assembly GCA_012064385.1). Taxonomy (NCBI): domain Eukaryota; kingdom Viridiplantae; phylum Streptophyta; class Magnoliopsida; order Poales; family Poaceae; genus Puccinellia; species Puccinellia tenuiflora. The sequence continues at coordinate 340,460 of QRDG01000084.1, forward strand.
TTAACCAATAGTTAGGTTAACCTAACCTTAAAATGAGTCCAATGGGCCTAATGGTTTACCCAGAAAACAGTTAGATTCTTTAGGTTCAATCCAAATAAACCAAAGGTGCACCTGGACATGTCCTCCCGAGCTCCTTCGCCGCCTCCGCGTTCTTCATGGTCGGCCTCGCTGCTATGCTGCGACGACCAAGTCGCCGCCGACCAGCTCCGCTCTGGGGGCAAGCCTGCCAACCCTCATCTGGCTCTGAGATCCGACCGTCGTCATGCCAGCGCCCAGCGATGACCACAGGCGGCCCAATCCCCAAAGAACCAGGGAGCACCGCAGGAGACAAATCGACACTCGACAGAGGATGAGAGTAGAGATGCCGGCACAGAGCTGTTGCCTGACGTTGCCTTGTCCGGCTGCAGCACTGCACCTACTAGTGCTGGGCGGCAGCGGGTGGACTCTCGTTCTGATTTTTCTTTGGGATTGGGAATTGGTGATTGGTTTTGATTTTGACCAGTCAATGCTGAGTTGGTTCTTGTTGTTTAAAAAAAAAAACAATGGAACACTTTGATACTTACTCCAAATTACGTAACATTTGCCAAATAGTAAAGTCCTATTTTGAATTTGTGAACTATTTTTTTATCGATTTATTGTTTCTTGAGATCATAATTTTAAAAGTGGTTCGAACCTTAATAACCAACGGTTAACCATTTAGAACCTTAATAACCTAATGGTTAACCTATTTGATCTCTTCACACAAAATGGTTAATTAGGTTAGAATCCGGAAGATAAATGGTTAACAAAATCCCAACGTTAGGAATAGTAAGTGTTAGCTAGAACATGAAAAGGCACAGAATGACGTTTTTAGGAAATTCAGATAAAACTGAGCATCATATTATCAGAAGAAAGAAAACTAACACTCCAGCATGTTAAGAATGAGAGTGTACCTTGTTTGCCCACATCAGTCCACAAGCATTGCACAAAGTCCTTGGACCAGCTGGACCACGACGCATTGCTGGTGTCATCTTTTCACTAGTACCACAATTCTGACACCTGTAACAAGTATGATATGGAGGGAAAAGGGGTCATCCCTTTCCCGTTCAATAACAAACAGACAGAAAAAGTGGATCAAGTGATCAAAGGTAAGACAACTTTGACTCTTGAGACAGGAAATCTTGGTCCAAGCCCTGAGAGGTAGGATCACAGCCTGGTGCCGGGGACTCCCCCTCCAAATTTGTTCTTCCAGCAAATTGTCCCTTCCGACGCTGCATCCTGAGAAAGTAATTAGAAAAGTGAGCATTAAATTCTTGAGCCATGTTAATTTCCAGCTAGTTTACAATTATTTTTACTCGGATACATGGATTAATTTACCGATTTTTATGAGCCTAGTTTTCCCACCCATGTCATCAATAGGATCTATCTTACTCTTTTTTACCTCCTAAGAACCCTTATCCTTTCCCAGCCTACCCTCTAGGCATGCCTTCAGCATCTACCCTGATGATCACAGACCACTATATCCCGCAACAAGCATGCAGCATGCAATCAGACCTTGCCTTATGGCTGCCATCCTCACCAGCCAAGGTCTTTCTTCCTTGTGAGTATTTGTTGAACCAAAATTTCAGCAAGTGAATACAAGTTAAGATAAGTTGTAGTTTCCTTGATTGAAGAGTTGGGACAAACTAAGATGCTTCTGAAATTACAACATTTCATACTGAAATCTCAAAGTGGACGTAAAACTTAACATCCATACGTACTTCATGTATTTGATATGGCAAGATTACTACCGATAGCCGATAGGGGAAACTCGTGAAGCAGATATGGCTGGCAATGGTGGTTCTTAGGACCAATTGCAGAGAAAGGGGGCGATGGAGAAAGAGAAACTCAGGGATATGCTACACAATGCATCTAGCCTAAGGGGAAATTATTTGTTACAATACTGACATGTAAATTAATATCTTGGAACCTTGTGAGCACCTGAGATATAATTTAAGTTTTTAATAATGTCTCACTTTTTCAACAAGAGCAGTAAGGTGGGCCCTATTGAACATATATTCACACAAAACTTATATAGAAGAACTGTACAAAATAAAGACTGGAGAACAGATGACAGATTAATAGACTCTTAAAGCAAACAAAAAGGAGATAACATAAAACCCTGGTTGCTACCTTTTCTGGAAAAAAAAATGGTCAAAGAACTAAATTTTTATGCGGACAATTTTTTCAATCCGGCATCCAGAATTGTTTGCTTTGAATCTCTTTCCTTTGGCACGTCCATATAAAAAATCCATCCTGGTACACATGGACCTATTAATGAACTGGATAATTTTATTACACCTTTTAGCCAGGTGAACTGGTTATGGACCATTAATGGCGTGCGTCATAAACAATGATATGTGCCTGATTAATAGATATAGTGATAAGGATTATGAATGGTCAAAATAACGAAAATACCGATGTCGATGCCTCAAACTTATGGTTCATTGACAGCTTTAATGATAATATTTAGTGGTACGACTAAAAAATGATAAATCTGGCAGACTAGGTACAAACCTAAGTGCCACTTCTTTGCGCACAGCATAACGTATTTTCTTATCAAAATTTCTCCCTTTCCGTTTTTCGCGGAACCTAATGAGTGAAGCAACTCTTTTTGCAGGAATGTCTGTCCTCTGAAGTAAATCATCATAACCCTGCAGATGAACACTAACGTCACATCATAAAGGAATAAATTATCACTAATCGTCATATATATGGCCGAGTAATTTCCGCATACCCTATTTTCCTGTTGACTAGGTACAACCATGGCAGCTAAACCGTGTGGAAGTTCACCAGTTCCTAACAATGACAGGACAGCTTGAACCTGGAAAACTAACTTCGGCTTAGATAAAACAGAAGCACGTCAAGGAGGTATAAATTCAAATGTAAATATAATGACAGAATTACCAACTAATTATTATAACATCCTCTTAGAAAACTAAAAGTAGTCATTGCAAATCATCACATATTTTGGTTATGGCTACTTACAGTAAGTGGTAAGAACTATTCTACCGTAGCAGGTACGGACAGCCTAGTCTCCCTAGCAACATCATTACGACTCATAACTCAAATCCATCCATTTTCAAATTTTAATCCAAAAAATCGCATTATACCAATCTGAACTATTTGTTTCGGCTGGTGTGACAAACTCATCACCGTAAACGTACAGTGAAATGTGTAGAGAAGAGCTGCACTAATCCTGATCACGTAAACAATAACACGCCTTCCTAGAATGACCAAAAAAAATCCTAACATTAATCATATATCCAATTTCCGCGCACGACAACGAAACGCATCGAATTTCTGCTCGGTCGTGTGATATGAAAACTGAACGATGAGAGTTGAGGAGGAGACCTTGTCAGGGGTGACGGATTCGAAGACGTAGACCTCGCCCTGGAACAGCAGCGTCAGCTGGTTCGGGTTCCCCGATAACACCGAGACCGGGGCCGGGGCCGGCGACTCCTCAGCCGGTGCCAACTCCTCCTCCTCCTCTTCTTCCTCGTCGTCATCTTCCTCCTCCTCCTCCGCGTCGTCCTCTTTGCCGTCGTCGTCACCGGCTGCAGCTGCTGCTGCGGGTTCGGCGTCGCGCATCTCGGCGTCGGCGTCCCGTGCGACGGCGGCGTCGGACATGGCCGGCGGTGGCGGGGAGCACGCAACCCTAGATGGGAGAATGGAAGGTGGTGATGCGGAGAGTAACGGTGGACCCGAATTTTCTGTTTTCTTTGGCCGATCTTTCTCAAACGTGTGGCGATGCGAAGGAATAGGCGACCGGCGTTAGAGCAACTCCAGCCGTGCCCCCGCGGAGCCCCCCAGGAGCACTTTTAGACGCCGGCGGGCCAAAATTCCCCTAGTCGCGCCCCCAGGACCCCCAAGGCCTCGTTTTTCGCCGGATTTGGCCGAAATTCTATCCGGCGTCCCAGGCCGAACCCGGCCCGCTGGGTTCGGCCTGGGGGCGCCGGCGAAAGGGAAAATGGCGCGAAACGGCGCGGAGCCGAGGGAAACCGCGCGAAGCATCCCGTGGACCCGCGGTGTCAGCCGCACAACGGTTCGTCGTCCTCATCGCCTCGCCTTCCGCGTCGCATTAGTGCGCTGCCGGTCAGGCTGCCGCCGTCGCGTCAAACCGGCCACGCGGCGAGGCCACGCGGCGGAGTTGCTCCGCCACATTTACTGCCCCGCCGGTATTTATTCACGGCCCCTCCTCATCAGCGAGCACACCCCGTTTCCCAGAGCACCTTCTCGCCGAGCACCATCACCACATCTTCCCGTCGCCGGGATGTTCCCGATCAGATTCACGCGGTCGCATCTTCAGGAACGGGAGGCGCGTCTCCTGTTCGAGGCGGGCTATCCATGCCCGCCCGGATTGCGCTTCCCCGGACGGTGGCGCCTGAGCCAGATGGGGTTCTTCGTCCCTCCCATCCCCTCCGGCGACGATCGTTGGATGGAGATCGTTGCCGCCCGCGAGCTACTCACGGCGGCGGAGCGCCAGGATCCCGCCTGGGATCCTCAGAACCACGAGCGTTGGACGTCCTTCTTCACCGATAGGCGCCGGCGGTTGCTCAACGACTACACCGGCCCGGCGTCGACCGAGCCGGAGCGCAATAACAGGGAGGGGCGGAAGGCATGGTGGGGCATGCCCGGGCGCTCCCTGGACATCGTCCTGGACTACATCGAGCAGGGCAACTCGCCGCCCCTCCAGGCCCCGCCCCCCCAGACCGCGCCGCTCGCACGCATCAAGGAGGAGCCGAGCGAGGCGCCGGTGCGGAGGACTCCGCGCGGGAGCGTCATCGGCCGCGTGAAGGACTCCGGCGTCACCTCCGGCGGCAAGGAGGAGCCCGGCCTCACCTCGCGCGGCGTCACCATCGGTCGCGGCAAGGAGGAGCCCGGCCTCCGGGCCATGAAGAAGAAGAAGACCGTCGTGACGGCCGAGCCGTACGATGAGGACGAGGCGACCAGGCTCGCTATACAGGCGAGCCTCAACGACGTCCCGCCGGCGCCGAAGGAATTCGCGTTGGCGTGGTCCGCCCGCGACCACCGGCAGCGCATAGAGGCCGCGGCGGCCGCGGAGGAGCGCCACGAGCGCCGCCGTCGTCAACGCCGGCAATTCGTCGTTCTGGAAGAGGACGATGACGACGAGCGTGGCCGCCAGAGCCGCGGCGACGACGGCGCTGGATGCAGTCGTTCAGCACCTCCGGCGGCCGGTGGCGACGACGACAGCGACGAGGACGAGGACTACACAATCCTCTACAGCCGTCTCGGCATTAAGCCGTAGTTTTATTTTAGTTTGTATAAATTAACTCGTCTTTGTATAAATTTCGTCGAGTTTCGTCGAGTTTCATTATGTTGTTCAAATTAAGTCTTGTTTTCGCCGTACCGTCTTGGGGGCCACGGCTGGGAACCACTCCAATCCCACGACGTTTTTTTCCGCCGGCGCCTCCCCAGGACGCCCAAAAAAACGCCGGCAATTCGGCTTGGGGGGGCCAACGGCTGGAGTTGCTCTTACTCGATTAAAAATGAGACCACCAAATATCCCATTTTATCATCTTTCATATTTCATACAAAATGTTGTAGTAGTACTATATCTGATCCATAAAAATTGCCGCTTATTTTATACTAAGTTAGTACCTCTTGTTGAATGAGCTGGGATGATATGAGCTCTAGCATTTTCTACATACAACACCATCCACCAAATATACTACACAAAAGAGAGAGACTTTTATTTGACATAACTTGGGTTTTTTAGTTTGTATGGAGCATAACCTGGAATTTCAGAGTTTACTCTAGGCGGGATAACTCCATGTAGGGTCCGAATGAGTCGAGTAGAGTTTGGGCCCACAACAAACCACAAAGCACAATCCCAATTATTCTGGGACCCATATAAAATTCTTGAATTCTAGACATGGCTCTCGGCTTACTGGCTTACTGGAAATGCATTATAACAACCAAAAAATTGTTGGATCATAATTCAGAGTCTCGACTCATACTCACCATCCTCCATTGTTGAGCATCTCAAATCTTGTAGATATCTCATTTTCCCTTAATCAGACCCTAATTTCTTTGGGGGAGAATGAGGAGGTATGATCTATGGTTCCACAAAGCCAAAGTTATTTTTAAATTTATGTTAGTTGAAACTCTTGAAAGCTTCCGGGGTTGTGAATTTGTGTACTTTGAGAAAGTTTGTGATGGTTTGGAGGTCACTCTAAGACCTATCACTACTTATTGACCTCCTAATTTGTAAAATATGCTCAAGGAGACGAAGGTGAGTTTTCATAGTGTTTAAGGGTATTTTGTCCTAACTCGTACCTCTCTAATGAAGACTAGAGTCTCCAAAGGAAGTGAATACCAAATACATATTCATTTCCACATGCCCTGTTTAGGTTATGTCTATCTGATCTCTTTCACATGTTGATTATCTCTGCGACAACATGTGTGCTTCAAATATCTTTACCATCTTATATATGTTGTTCTTCGAGCTACATTATGCTCGCTCTATTTATCCGTAAACACGTAAAACTAGTGAAAAGAAAACTAGAATTTATTGAAACATATTCACGATTCTCTAGGTTATCCATCTCAATCATTCAACCACCTTCCAAGCACAACTACAATTACCGTATCTATATTTAAGCCAACGGGCTATTTGCCCTCTCCGGCACACTTGTGGTGATGCCATGGAAAACTAGTGAAAGAAAGTAAAACTTATTTAACCTTTACCTAGATTATCCCCCTCGTTTTTTTAATCACCTTCCAAATACAACTATGTTCACCGATATCTATGTTTAATTAAGCCGCCTGATGCATCTAAAATGCATACATGAACTTTGCACTATAATAGTCATATTCCAATCATATTTGCATCATATAAGGGGTATATTACTGTTATTTAATGATTTTTGGTAATTTATGATGATATCCCCTTTTTATGGAATTAATCCTGCGCAGGCAGAAAATCCCTATTTCTTTCCTTATTTGTTTCAGGACCTTAACGACGTCATAATGAGCTATAAATTTAGGAGGGTCAATATTTTGGAAGGAGAAGATTTAGGAGCGAAAGAAGTCAACGAACGGAGGCCGGAGGACCAAAAGGGAGGGTCCCACGCGGCTACAGTACTAGGCCGCGTGGGCCCATCCAACTTGGCCCTCGTGGCCCCATTTGCATCGATCCTTCGCCCAGAAGCTTCCTCGTGACCTAAAAACGCCTATATAAATAGTCCCCTGACGTTCTCCGAAGAGAGAGCCGCCACACGAGAGAAACAAGAAACAGAGACCAGGAGGCTGCAGATTGGAGGGGGAAAACTCTGGCGGAGCCCTGCCGGAGAGGTCTCCTTCTTCTCCATCGACATCTCCACCGTCTCCATAATGAAGAGGGAGTAGTCCACCTCTGGACTATGGGTTTGTGGCAGTAGCATATGTATCTCTCTCTCTTGAGCTTCACTAATTAGCACCGTATGAGCTGCTGAACATGATTACGGTCACAGTTGTATTACAATTGTGGTGGATCTTTCTATGAGTTAATATATATTGAGATTGCAATGTTATATTTCAGTTATGAAAGTAGATGCATATTATGTACCCCGTTCTTATATCCTTGTTATGATCAAGCATGTTTATGAGAGCGTGTGTGGGGGAACGTGTGCATTTGTTGGAGTAACGGGGGTGGTGAAGTGATAAGCTGACAACTTGAATATCATGATCCATTGGGTGTTTACCTTACTTTGTTACCTCACTAGGGATAAACCAAAATACCATGTTGTAGGGTAGGAGGAGTGACATGCCTCTACCCAAGACTAGATCCATCATGTGTTTATTTTCACTTCATGTCATTAATCTTAAAGCTATACTCTGATGTTATCTTAATTACTAAGGTGCATGATTTAGTTCACATCTTGGTGGAGTATAAGTGAGACTAATAATCAAAAGGTCTCTATGCTAGGACGTGATGCCCATATAATTAGTAACATGGCATTAACCTTGTTTGCAATCTCATATGTTAAATCTATGTCTACTCATTTGCCACACTATATTAAAGAGAGAGTGCATGTGTGAAACCATGAACCCCGGTCCATTTTTAATCATAAGAAACTTTTCCAACCACTTTTAAGCATCTTTTACATTCAGCCATTTTAAAATCAGAAAATACAAAAATACTTTTACTTCTTGCATTCACATATAAAAACCCCAAAAATACCATCCATCATCATTACTATCATCCTTACATACTTGTTCACCACCATTGCATATTTATTTACTGTTTTGCATTCATTATCATCTTAATATCATTCTCACACCTTGTGCTTGACAACCACTTGGTGAGGTTGGGGGCACAAAGCAATCTATTTGTTTGCAGGAAATCTAGAGAAGGACAAGAAGATAAAACCCACACTACTGATTCCCCGAGAGTTCGATATTAAACCGTCGAGTCACCTTCTTGGGAAAAAACTACCACTTCTACATACTCTGCACTTGGAGGCTCAACCTATCCCTAATATATTATCTTCCTTTCAGGGTATCAAGAGTACTTGTTGGCGTTGTTGAGGGAGAAGAATACTCTCTTCAATCCCGTCATCAAAGGGTTTTTCTGGCGCCGTTGCCGGGGAATCATAGCTGGAAGGGTTTGTCCAAGGATATCACAACAAAGTCAACTTCATCACCAACTTGTGCTAACACCTAAGCTTGGGGAGGTTGCATCTACGTGAGCATCATCTTGTCCATCTTTACCTTCAAGCATTTTATTTTGTTTTGTTTTTGTCTTGCATATCATATTTAGATTTCGGTTTGCATATTTTATTTTCAGTTTTGCATTTTGTTTTGCATTAGTTCATTCGGTTTGCATTGTTTTAGTGTCATTTTATTTTCAGTTTTGCATTAAAAATTCAAAAAAAAAACGCATAAAAATCTGCTAAAATGGGTGATAGGACTAAGTTGTGTGACTACACAAATACTCCAAATGATCAATTTATTGCTAAGCCTATTACCACACCGGAGATATAAGCTGATAGTTTTAGAGTGAGTATTGACTTACTACACTTGATAGCTAAGAAACAATTTGGTGATAAAAGAAAAGAAGACTGTCTTGATCATCTGAATAATTTTGTCGGTATTTGCTCTGCACTAAACCTGAAGGAACCTGATATTGTGATGCCAAAATCATTTCCTTTTTCATTAAAAGGAGAGGCAAGAGAATGGATACGTTCACTACCACCTGCTACAACTAAAACCTGGAAAGAATTAGAAAAAGCTTTCATTAGAAAAAAGTGTCCCTCTTTTAAAGATTGGTTACATAAAAACAAACTGACCAATTCTATGGACAATGAGCAAGAAACTAGAAGTGAGAAAGTACCCCCTGCTAAAAAACAAGTTTGGGTCAAAAAGAAAAAGAAAGTTAAAGATCCCTGGCTTAATTTAGAGAATTGTAGCTTGCATGCATTAATATCTATCTTACAAAAATTTGCAAGTGATCCTTCTATTGATGTTAACAAATCTGGTTTTGGTTCCTACATTGCTAATCATGTCTTGAAGGAAAAAATTGCTAGATACAATCAAGAAGCTATGATACCACCTAAGCTTGGGGATGCTTGGATCCCCAAGGTGCTAGTAACTATTGGAAAAGAGACACACCATGCCATACTTGATCTAGGATCTAGTGTCTCAGTTTTATCTAAAGAATTATATGAATCACTTGAATTAAAGAATCTTGAAAAATACTCTATTGAACTTGCACTTGCTGATAATACCATTAAACATGCTTTAGGAAAAGTAAGTGATGTTTTGGTAGAGTTACATATGACTTTTGTACCTGTGGATTTTCTAATCATGGATATGGAGAATAAAACCTCTAGTCCTATTATTTTGGGAAGACCTTTTCTTCGTACCACAGGGGCTATCATTGATTCAAAGGAAAGAAATGTGAAGTTTCAGTTTCCACACAAGAAATGCATGGAACACTTCCCAAGGATGAAGGGCACAACTTTTAAGCTCCCTCATGAGCTTCATCTTCGGTAAAACAACAAGTAAGTAAGCCTAGCTATATGGCTATAAAGAAAGCGCTTTACGGGAGGCAACCCGGTTGTTTTTATTTGGATTTTCTTTGAGTCCTCTTGCTGTAACAAGAGATTGTTTTCTTAGTTTAGTTTATGGAATTTTTAAGAAAGTGCCAAGTTTTACCCATTTTGGTTGAAAAAGTTGCTATACCTATTCGGAGATTTTATTCCTGCACAGAGTCTGTGCACGGTTTGATTTTTCATTCCTATTCTGTAATTCCAAATGAGCTGATATTTTTACTGTAACTGCAACTTTTCATCCTATGTATGTCTGAATTTGTTCATATTTTTTCGACAAGTTTAAGTAGGACAGAAAAATACTTTTTGCTGCTACTGTTTTTCTGGACAGATTCTGTCCCATATTGTTTTATGCATAGTTTGAACTATTGAGTTGATCCAATTGAGTTTATGAGTAGGCATACAACATTATACATTCTCTGGTCATTCATATGAATTTTAATCCATGGATTATATGCAGCAAAGAAACTTGTTTATTTATCTCTACTAATATCACCCCACAGAAAAGAGATGGGAGAAATTGTGTTCTGAAGTTTTTTTCACAGGGATTGGAGGAGATGCACCATGAGTTATCCAAGGATGGTGAAAACCATAAGCTTGGGGATGTGAACATCCCCACTGAACCAAAACACTCTCGGTTTGCACACGTCTAACTTCTGTTTTTCTATCATTACACTTTATCGCATAAACTTGGAGCGTCTTTTAGTTTGTTTTGCTTTGATTTTTATTTTGTGAGACCACCACACTATCTTTTATATATGAGAATGCTACTGGAAATTTGGGTTGAAATATCTTGCATGCTTTTATTGTATTGGGAAAAGGGATGTCTAAGTTGATTTTTAATGACACATATAGTTGCATGATTCATGAGCCTCTTTATGAGTAATAATTTGCAAATGCTTTATCATGAGCTATCTTTTATTCATGTTTTGATGCTGTATGTTATTTCACTTTGTTTGACATGAATTAGTTAGTTCTATGGACACTCATGCATGCATCTAGATGGTCATCTTTCTCCCTTTTGCTAGCCCAAAAATTTCAACAAGTAAAAACTTGTTTTCAACACCTTCAGCCCAAGTTTTTCCAGTGAGTCCACCATATCTACCTATTAGCTTTATGCTATTCCAAGTATGTTTATCATGTTATTTGTGTTATCTATGCCTCTAAATGAAAATGATGATGTTATTTATTGTAATGGTAAAAGTTGGTTAAAAAGCTCTCGCGAACTTGATGCACACTTTACTTTTATTGCATTCAAAAAGATGAACCATTGTGATTAATATTATGAAGATAGTGTCTTGATAAATGTTTAAGGTTGGGAGTTAGCCCATATGTGCTGTCACATGCAAAGCTTTCAACATGTTTCATCATTTGTTTAGTTGATATCATGTACTTTTGTCTATGGATGCCTATCATGACGAAATAAATGTGGAAATAGAGTTAAGTTTAAATTAGTTTGTATAAATGGTTAGAGAGAAACCTGGGCCGCTAATCTAAACCATGCATTATTCATGGTGGAAATTTACTTACATGATATTTTGAACCCTCTGTGATACACCCTACAATAAAAAGCTATATCAAGTGGTAAATAAAGAGGGTGTTGAGATTGTTCAATATGTTTGTTTGTCTTGTTGTTTTGATATGGGCTTGATCCATATCATGGGACAAGAGGTACCCTAGTTGAGACTCTTGATGATACCGTTATTACTTACAATGATAGATAACTTAAACTTGTTTTGTTTCCCAAGTTGAGTAATCATGGTGTAGGCACTTGTATTCAAGGGGCATGAGACATCTAACCTTTACTTTATCAAGGCCACTACTCATATTTGCTTTCACATTCAACTTTAATCATTAAAGATGCTATGATAGGGGAATGAGAGCTTGACACCAAGTATTACCATTGCATTCAATAACTTAAGTAGAATAGTTTGGAGGATAGATGAAACTTATGCATGCTTTACCTCTACTTATTTATATATCATTTCCAAAGTGTCCACCTTTTATATTCAGATTTTCACACTCTATGGACCACAAGTATGCAAAAGTAAGAATGTCCATAGTACTATCTTTTATGTTGCACTTTGTGAACTATCATTGATCATCTTTTCATTTGAATACTTGATATCACTTTATAAACTGTTTGCATATTGCTACTTCTTTGAAATAATGAATCATTTGACTTTATGTAGCAGTAGCAATCGTCTTTTATATCCATGTTTTTATTATATTGCAAAGTTCATGTTAGTTTTATCACTTTCATACTCGAGGACGAGCATGAGTTAAGCTTGGGGATGTTGATGCATCTAAAATGCATACATGAACTTTGCACTATAATAGTCATATTCCAATCATATTTGCATCATATAAGGGGTATATTACTGTTATTTAATGATTTTTGGTAATTTATGATGATACCCCCTTTTTATGGAATTAATCCTGCGCAGGCAGAAAACCCCTATTTCTTTCCTTATTTGTTTCAGTACCTTAACGACGTCATAATGAGCTATAAATTTAGGAGGGTCAATATTTTGGAAGGAGAAGATTTAGGAGCGAAAAAAGTCAACGAACGGAGGCCGGAGGACCAAAAGGGAGGGTCCCACGCGGCTACAGTACTAGGCCGCGTGGGCCCATCCAACTTGGCCCTCGTGGCCCCATTTGCATCGATCCTTCGCCCAGAAGCTTCCTCGTGACCTAAAAACGCCTATATAAAGAGCCCCCCGACGTTCTCCGAAGAGAGAGTCGCCACACGAGAGAAACAAGAAACAGAGACCAGGAGGCTGCAGATTGGAGGGGAAAAACTCCGGCGGAGCCCTGCCGGAGAGGTCTCCTTCTTCTCCATCGACATCTCCACCGTCTCCATGATGAAGAGGGAGTAGTCCACCTCTGGACTATGGGTTTGTGGCAGTAGCATATGTATCTCTCTCTCTTGAGCTTCACTAATTAGCACCGTATGAGCTGCTAAACATGATTACGGTCACAGTTGTATTACCATTGTGGTGGATCTTTCTATGAGTTAATATATGTTGAGATTGCAATGTTATATTTCAGTTATGAAAGTAGATGCATATTATGTACCCCGTTCTTATATCCTTGTTATGATCAAGCATGTTTATCAGAGCGTGTGTGGGGGAACATGTGCATTAGTTGGAGTAATGGGGGTGGTGAAGTGATAAGCTGACAACTTGAATATCATGATCCATTGGGTGTTTACCTTACTTTGTTACCTCACTAGGGATAAACCAAAATACCATGTTGTAGGGTAGGAGGAGTGACATGCCTCTACCCAAGACTAGATCCATCAGGTGTTTATTTTCACTTCATGTCATTAATCTTAAAGCTATACTCTGATGTTATCTTAATTACTAAGGTGCATGATTTAGTTCACATCTTGGTGGAGTATAAGTGAGACTAATAATCAAAAGGTCTCTATGATAGGACGTGATGCCCATATAATTAGTAACATGGCATTAACCTTGTTTGCAATCTCATATGTTAAATCTATGTCTACTCATTTGCCACACTATATTAAAGAGAGAGTGCATTTGTGAAACCATGAACCCCGGTCCATTTTTAATCATAAGAAACACTTTTCCAACCACTTTTAAGCATCTTTTACATTCACCCATTTTAAAATCAAAAAATACAAAAACACTTTTACTTCTTGCATTCACATATAAAAACCCCAAAAATACCATCCATCATCATTACTATCATCCTTGCATACTTGTTCACCACCATTGCATATTTATTTACTGTTTTGCATTCATTATCATCTTAATATCATTCTCACACCTTGTGCTTGACAACCACTTGGTGAGGTTGAGGGCACAAAGCAATCTATTTGTTTGCAGAAAATCTAGAGAAGGACAAGAAGATAAAACCCACACTACTGATTCCTCGAGAGTTCGATATTAAACCCTCGAGTCACCTTCTTGGGGAAAAACTACCACTTCTACATACTCTGCACTTGGAGGCTCAACCTATCCCTAATATATTATCTTCCTTTCAGGGTATCAAGAGTACTTGTTGGCGTTGTTGAGGGAGAAGAACACTCTCATCAATCCCGTCATCACCGCCCTTCTCCGTCACACTTGTGGTGTTGCCATGGACAACTATATTTGTTATGTTCCTTGTTTAACTATAAGAGTGTAACAAATAATCAGGTGCATCACCGACACTTCAATATGGGAATCCGACCAACGTTTGAGTATGAATTTGGATGTTCTTAGATTGAAATACGAATGATCTTTACCAAAATCTCTCCACTGCGCCATCAATCTCTCTTTTTTTTTGAACAAACACTGCGGGTAATCGTTAAAAAAGCTTTCCCTTTGCAAAGGGAACCTAAGTTACACTCTTGTCGTGACAAGTGTCGTCTTCTCCTTCTCGCTTGGTCCCTCATAGGTGCTTGCATATCCGCCAAGTGTCGCAACCGGAGTTAAAGCGGGGATGAGAGAGAAAAGGATACGGGAGGTGGGAGGGCAGTTTTTTCCATTTTATTTTTTTGAACCGAAGTTTAAAAACGAAATATCTTGAGAACTGTCTGTTTAAATGGCAAACTGTTTTCACTTTTAAACTTTTCGGGTCGAGATCTTCAAAACTAGATCTCATATTGATATGTTTTGACGAACTTTTTTTCTGTACACCCAAAAGTTGAATACATGTACATTCGGTTTGAACGTTCAACGTACTTTGTACTATGTTTTCTGTGTACTTGTATTCAGTAGGAGGTAGCTTTTTTCACTTTTATTTTCTAAACCAAAGTTTAAAAATAAAATATCTTGAGAACCGTCCGTTCAAATGGCAAACCGTTTTCACTTTTGAACTACTCGCGTAGAGATCTTCAAAACTAGATCCCATGTTGATATGTTTTGACGAATTTTTTTTCTGTACTTCCAAAACTTGAATACATGTACATCCGGTTTCAACGTACTTGTACTTCGGGTTTCAACATACTTGTACTTCGGGTTTTAACGTACTTTGTACTTTGTTTTCTGTATACTTATACTCCGTCTATCTGTTTATTGTGTATTCGTTGTTCTGTATACTCTGTACACCCTGTTTCCTGTACTCTGTACTCCTCCATACTTCCCTGTCATGTGTACTATGTACAAATTTTGGAAAGTACGGAAGTACAACCATACTAGTTTTGAAAGTACGAAAAAAAAATTCTCGAAACCTATCAATATGGGATTTAGTTTTAAAGATCTCGACGTGAGGAACTCAAAAGTGAAAACGGTTCGTAATTTGGACAAATGGTTTCAAGATATTTCATTATGAAAAAACGAATCTAAAAGAAAAAGAAAAAAAGTCCATCTCTCAACCTCCCGTATCCTCCTTTCTCTCTTATAACACATGTCATTTTTTCTGATGCTACCAACACCTTGCTTAATGCTACCCAACACTGCGCCACCAATCTCGGCTCTGGGCCGATGTCACGTGTTTGACACTAACCAGGGTAAGGCCCATTCACCATCCAAATCGGCCTGATCGGCCCCGTGAAATGCCCAAAGCACCAAGATAGCGAAATGTTTTGCGGCCGGTGAAATGCCCAAACCGGACCCCCGTCGCTAGGTCGGTCGCCTCTCAGTCCCCTTCCGCGTTGCGCCCTCGGGGTCTGGACTCTGGAGCGGCCTCACCACCCCGCTCTCCACGCCACCGCCAGTCCACCACCGAAGAAGCTGCGCAATGGCGGCCTCCGACGACCAGGAGGGAGGCGCCCCCGCAGCGGGCGGAGCGGCGCGGGACGACGCGCCTGGGCCGCTGCAGGAGCTGGCGGCGGCGGGCGAGCAAACCGCCTCCGATCACGCTACACTGCCCCCCGACGCTTCGGAAGATGAAGCAGAAGGCGAAGCGGGGGCGGAAGGCGTGCCCGAGCCGCTGCGAGGACTGGAGGCCGCGGGAGAGCAAGCCGCCTCCGATCACGCTCCGGTGTCGCCCGCCGCTTCCGAAGAAGAAGAAGGCGCCCGCGGAGCAGTTGAAGCGGGGCAGGACGACGCGCCCGAGCCGGAGGACGAACAGGAGGTGGCAGATGGAGGGCGGGCAGAGGAAGGCGACGCCACGGAGCAGGATGAGGATGAGGAGGGGGAGGGGAAAGAGGACGGAGAGGAAGACGGCGAGCAGGATGCCCCGACACATCTCCCGTTCGCGCCGACTGATGAAGAGGTATATGGCTTCGCCTCCCACCTCCCTCTCCATCTCGCGTTCCGCTGCAATGCGAGTGCGACGAGGGATTTTCGTGTTGCTTGTGTGGTTTTCGTTTCCCTCTCTCTCACGAGCATTCTGTCGAGCAGTTGGTGCCCGCTTTGAGGATGACGGCCATGCTGTGTTGTTAGGAAAACCTATGCGTTCTGTACCTCAGGGTGACGAAGCGAAGATAGCCCATACTGCCATACTGTGCTCGATGGTCATGCTGGCTGTTAGGTTGAATACTTGAATTCTCTTGCTATTTATGGGATGGAGCGTGATTTCCCGGGGAACGTCAACTTGCATTTCCTTTACTCATCTGCAAATTGGTCATGCGATTTCCGTTTACAGTTGACTGCCATTGTTGGCATGCTCAAATCTGCCGTAAGCCACTGCTTACTGTGCATAGGACACTTTAGTGTACATAGTTTTAACAGTTGGAGTTTAGTTACCTTAAGCAACTACTTATTGTGAATATGAAACTTGAATGCACTACATAGGTTCAGCAATTGGAGTTTAGTTACCTTATCATCAAGATTTCCATTTAACTACCTTGTCATAAAGACATAAATAGTTGCCGAAAATGCTCCCTTGGAATTATAGTAATATTGTGCTGTTTTAATGTTCAATCTTCTGGTTGTAATTATCTGCAGTTACTTGATGACACTACCACAGTTGATCCAAGCTATACTATCTCTCTTATACGGAAGCTAATACCTAAGGGGTCCAATCTGGAGAAAGAGTTCAGGTGAGTGGTACTTCCAGACTTTCCATCATTAAGTTTGTTTAGCAAAGAAGATTGTTGTTAGAAACGACCTAGTTTTCCTAATAATGTCTACCTTGTGCAAAAAGTGACAAACAGAGTGCCAATTCTGATGATGGGGAATCATCGCAACCTGATATCAAGGATCCTTCTGAAAAAAGTGACAAGCAGAGTGCCAATTCTGATGATGGGGAATCAGCGCAACCTAATAACAAGTATCCCTCTGAAAACGGTGACAAGCAGGGTTTTCCAGAAGAAAGGAGGGTCAGTTCTAATGAGTGGGAATCAACACTACCTGAGTATAAGGATCAGTGGGAAGAGTCTGGGTGCATTCTATGGGACCTTGCGGCTAGTAAACCTCAAGCAGAACTTATGGTACTAATCTGGATCATTCTTATATAATGATGCATTTCTTCTATATGTTCTTAATAACAGAAGGGGATTGTTTTGCTATATGAAACTTCTTTATTGTTTGTCAGATTTTTACTGAACAAGATTACCACGCAACAACATGATCTGTGAGAGATTTTGATTGTGTTATTCTATTTATACTGGCTTTAGAAAACCCTGTTTTTAATATGATGTGGTGGGTTGTTAGATCAGTTAGGAGAAGTACATAAGCAAAAGAGGAAGGTTTTATCTGTGATTTTCTCAGGCTTCTCTTACTTTTGTAGTTCTTTTGTACTTTTGACTTACTGCACTGAAAGAAAATGGATAAAGGGGGGGATATGTTCTCTCTTGCCCTGAATTTTAGTTCTGTAAAATTTTATTCTATAAAATTTATTAGTATAATTTATGAGCCATATAAATTAATGGTGGTGATAACTGCTTGTAAGTTGAATGTGGATGCTTATGTCATCATAATATGCTAATATCAGCAAGCATTTTAAATGAAAAAATGACTCCATTCAGTAAATGTAAAGTACGTCTGCCAATTGATCTAACAGCAAGTCAAAGGTACAAAATAATGCTGAGATAATCACAGACTCACAGTTTTGCAGATTCCTTCATAAGTGTGCATCTTCGATGCTAATAGCACATATATTTTAACTCTTGCAGATCGATAACACCGTACTTGAAGTGCTTTTGGAAAACATTCGAGTGACAGATTCTTCTCGGGTGAAGGTAAAGTGGATTTCTTCCTCTGCTGCCTCCATTCTTTTTGCTAAGCATGTCTTAATATATCTTGTTTCTTTGATTTTTCGGTCCATCCAGGAAATTTGTCTTGGAATCATGGGAAACTTGGCTTGTCATGAATCTCTAGTTGATGCAATCTGTTTGGAAAAAGGTTTAATTTCAACTGTTGTGGACCAATTGTTTCTAGAAGATGTCAAATGTGTTTCTGAAACATTCAGGTTGGATATGTTTGAGACTACTTCTATTTTATTTGCTGGACCAGAGCATCCTTAGAACTAATTTCTTCATTGTTTCTTTATTGGCTCCTTCGACATTCTGTCTATTATTCTAGAATTGCATGCTATTTTATCTCATGAGATTAAACTCTTGTCATGTGAAATAGATCTGGCAGTCCAGCTCAGCAGACGCATCATTGCCATGATAATATTATTCATGTTGCTCTTGATTGTGCATTGTGCGAATGCCCATACACAAAACTATGCATGCTTACAACAAATGTTTTGTACTTACGTGCATACATAAATTTGCACATTCTCATCTTATCACCAGTTGCTGAACTGCAGATGAAATTTCTTGAACATGCTGCCCTTTTGCAAAAATATAGCCATTTTAACTTTTTTAGAAGGTTGGTTTGATAATACTTTGGGGGATAAGAGCGAAGTAAGTTTAGATTTCTTTATTGTAAAGAACTTATTTTTATAGTTGATGGTCAAAACTTGGCGAAGCTGCTTTCGAACTGTTCAGACTTGCAGACAATGAGAACTGAGCAGTTATGTCTGTGCTTATCTGGCTGGTTGTTTTGCGCCTCCTTTGTTTTTCTCATCCATCTGCGCTGTTGGTTTTTGCTTAAATTCGGCTTGTCTTGGTTGTAAAAATGTTCTTAGCATGACAAGATAGTTGGCATGAGTTTGTTGCAAAAAACTGTCACTAGTCGATCCTCACATAGTTTTTCTTAAGACAGGTTGTTGGCTGCCATTCTTCGGAGCAATACATCTGTTTCTTGGGCTGACGCTCTTTTACCTGATGAGATTCTTTCACGTATTCTGTGGATACTTGGGAAGACAGATAATTCAACATTAATCGAGAAGGTATTTTACTGATTTTGTATATCCAATCTACTTGTGACTAATCCATCAAATTGGCCCTTACAAGTTTAGTGACCTCTGTTCTGTTAAACTTGAATTTCGACATATGCGGACACACTGTGTTTGTTTTGTTCTTTTAACTTAAATTTTGACATATAGCTAGGATGTGCTCCTTTTGCGAGATTTTGTGTACCGAAAATTGATTTAGTATTTCTTTTAGCTCATTGTTTTATACGAGATTGTTAGGTTATGTGTCTCTCCTGATTAGTTCTCTTATCAATTTACCATATCATGATATGGGTTTCAAGAAGATCGTCATCTAATACTTTATATTGACTATTTCGTCATCCCCAACACTTGTCAGTTGTAACAGTTTAGTCTTATTCATTGCTAGTCCAAATTATCTAACAATGGTAGAATTATCCTTTGGTCAGTATTAGTTCCTATTTTTGTTCCATGGAAATTGTGAATTACTTGGTTCTCATCTGTGGAAATTCTTCTCTTAGGAGAATCTCTGAAGTTTCTGCAATTTTATCAAATTTTAGCTGTAGAGATCTTATGGTCTTTGGTACAGTATTTACTACCTCCGTTCCTAAATATAAGATGTTTACTTTTTAAGCTTTTTTTAGATTCGGTTTATCTAGACACATTTTACTGTATTGATACACTCATTTTGGTCCATACGTAGTCTAAATGGCAATTTTCTAAAACATCTTATATTTAGGAAAGGAGGGAGTATTTTCTTAGAATAACTTCTATAGTATTTGAGGAAACCTTTATTTTCATATATTCTTACTGTGAGAATGTTGTTATCTCTTATTATAGTATGGTTCGTTTGCAATTATAAGCCCACCCAAACTATCACAATTGTATTCATCTTATTGTAATATGGGCCAGCTGAAGCTTGCATCCCTTTCTATTTGCATATGTTCAACTCTTTGGTTATTTCTTATGTAAATTTCTGGGTGCAGATCATTGACTTCCTATCAACTATCATTGATAACCAAGATTTGATCGCTATGCTTGTCCAGCCCTTGCTTAAAGCGGGTTTAGCTGACCATGCTATTGGTTTGCTAACAAATGAGAGTGAAAAATCACAGGAACAGAAGGTAGACAGGTATGGTGAATACATGAATTGAACTAACTTGAAATTCAGCTAGATTTTCATTTCATGAAGTTATCTGTTACATATATCGAACTATTCTTGTTCAAGGTTTTCTTAAGCTTTCCCCATGTATATGGTAAATTTTCTGCAAAGAATTAAGAACGGTCAACCGTCATATCTAATAAAGCTCATCAACCTCTGCACATTTGGTTTTGTAATCTGTTTAAGTACGACCTCTTTGATTCACAGGATTCTGAAATGCAGCAATAGGAAAAGGTAGGATCGCAATGTCATGCCATCTTGAACTGTATAGGATTGAATCATCACGAAAGATTGTTTGATGACACCATTGGAAAGTCAATGAAAATTTTTCTGTGAAATCTAGTTCAGAGAAATCCCTAGAAATAACATGGACAATTCTTCTAAGGGCTTGTTTGGATAGGAGGTATTTTTCTGAAGTTCTATGGTATTCAAATATGAGCAAAAGCCAAGGGCCCAAAACAAATTACCTTTGTCCAAACAACCCTAAAGGATTTGAATCCTCGAAAGTCCCTTTTAAATTCCATTATTTCAAATAGAACCTTATATTTCATAGAACATTAGTTATATTATCTGTCTTCTAGTGCAAAGTTTAGGTCCTTCACAGTCTTCTGAGATGTGGCATTTGATGTTTTCCACTCTGGGCATTATGTAGTTTTATATTCCTGCTTCTTAGTTTTGTTCGTATTTATTAGGGTTGTAGCTGCATTTCTATGTTACTGCCATAACCCTTCTCAGTTTTTTTTAATTAACAACCTGTGACATGAATGCAATTATCTTACCTTTTTCTCAACACATTTCAGGCCTGGTCTTCTTGATATGATCCTTCAGTTCATGGAAGAATTATCAGCCATACACAGCGTTTCAGAAGTGATGTCGTCGAGTGACCGGCTGATTAAAGTGCTAGTTAGCATGATCAAGTCACCTGATAAACATGAGGTGAGCATGGTGCTACCAACATATATTTGATCATCAGCCTATCTCATTTAACTGTCACAAATTCTGGTTTGAAATATTTTGGATGAAATGCATGGTGTTGCTCTCTCCTTGGTATTGAATTGTTTCAGTTTTGTTAACTCATAACTTTTAAGAAACATGCAGTTCTGGATTTTATATTGTCAGTAATATTGTGGTTTTTTATTTTGAAAATTTGAAGAAATACCCCTTGCCTGTTCACTTTGTACATTTGGCAAGCTTAACCTTGCACTAATGCTTGTGAGTCCTACATAACCTCATCAGTGACCTAGGATTTTTTTACCTGAAAGTTCTGAAGATTTATACTTCCTCTGTCCCAAAATATAAGACGTTTTCGTAGGCTATTTTGGGATGGAGGTAGTATGTAGTAATGCAAGTCAAGCATGTTAAATTTATTCTTATTTACAAACTCTTATTCAGGTTGCAAGCTATTGCGCTTCGGTGGTGATCGTAATATCAAATATTTTGACAGATGGAAAGCATCTGGTGCCTATGCTATCCCATGGTAGGCAAATTTTTGTTAGTAAACTACCAAATTTTCTAAGCAGCTAATATTTGCTAAGCAGTCCATTGTATGACTTGAAATCATGTTTCTTATTAGTGCTATTACAGTGATCAGGTCTGTCAATTGTTTCAGATTTACCCTTCCTGGAGGGCCTATTTGACATTCTTCCAGTGGTCCCTGATGATGATCAAGCTCGATTTGCACTTTGGTGTACCTTACCACGTATCCTGACACAAGCACAGGAAACTGAGATGAACTCCTCATCCCTCGACCAGTTTGCGTCTCTCTTCTTAGGCAAGTTCACTCTCATCAAAGATGACCTCGAGAGTCATGTGGTTGATGAAGAGAACTTATCATCTGAGGACTCTATTGTGATGGAATGGACATCCAAATGTGTATCCTTCTGAAACAATATAATTTGGTATCATAATGTCCTTCATGGAGATCTAGATCTTAATCTATATTTACAAATTAAACAACCATCAAACATGTTGCAATGCATATTGGCAGCACTATCGCATTGTTTTTCCTATGCTACAACATATTTGTAACAGCTCAGGGTGATCTCCTTTGTCATGGAGAGATGGATCGAGAAGTCTTCGCAGAGCGGACAAGATGATCCACTGACTGGAAACTCCATTGACAGTGCTCGGGAGGTGCTGAGTTACTGCCAGAAGACGCTCCACTAACTGGAAACTCCACTTACAATCTTGCTGCAGTTTGTAACAAACACTGCTGACCTGAGATTGCGATATGTGGCTGCTGGATTTTGGAACTAGAAGGTCTGTTCTACCTACTGTCGCTGTAGATAACAGCGATGCTGTAAAGAAAATCATCGGATGGAGAATTAACTAGGGGCATGGGTGGGATACCATTTTTTTTGGGGGGGGAGTCCGATTGCCAAATTTTGGTAAATTGCAAGTTTGGCCTAAAATTTACCTTTCTTCTGTCATCTGAATTTGATATGTACGCAATACGTGCACACAGTCATTGTTAAAATCAGTACATTTGAATTACCTTTCTTCTCCAGAGGCTTTCATCCATTTTGCATGTCATACCATACATCTATTCGCTGCCAAACAGGAGTTGACTCCTTGAACTTGATAGGCCTGTGCTGATGGTTTATTGCATTTAGTGGCCAGGCCTTTGTGCTGATAACGTTTTGTTATGGTTCGGCAAAACGGAGATATGAACCCTCTGAACCAGGCCTTCAACCCGCTCGCTCTATCTTCATTTTGTTAGTGATCTCTTGTTCCAGTTTTTCGAGTAGGGGTTTCTGGCTTCTGAGCTCTTGTGCTCCCTTTACTTTAAAATTTTCACCTTTCATTTTGCCTCTGTTCGCTCCTAGGCAGCGCATATCAATATATCATCCCGTCAGAAAGCAAGCTTTGTCGTCTCACCAGCAACCCGAGCAAGAAGAAATTATACATGTCAAATAACATCACAGCTCGTTTGGCTCCCATGACTTCATTTCATTTGGTGGAAATGAAATGAAATCAGTCTTACAGCAGGATTTCATTTGGTAGAAATGAGATTCTAATACCAAATCTCATGTTTGGCTGCCAAATGGATTTTAGGGCGAGGTGGGAGGTGGTCGGCTGCTCCCAGCGAAGTCTAGATCCGGAGAGAGAGAGAGAGAGAGAGAGAGAGGGGCCGGATGGGGAGGGGAGGAAGACGAAGATGGAGAGGGAGAGAGGGGAAAGTTAACAGCGGTGGAGGAGAAGTGGCTGAACTCGTGGTCCGTTACCGGAGGCGGAGGCAGATGAGATCGAAGGGAACGAGAGGCGCGGGGAGGAAGACAGACGGCGTGGGCACGATTTCAGAAGAATGACGGGTGCGAGACGAGAATCTACTTAACATACCGTGTCATTTCTCTGGAATTAGGAAATGAAATGACGGTCCAATTACGGGGCAGCCAAACACGTCCAGTTACAGAATTTGGATTGAATTTCGTGATTCCAGGGTGAATTGCCGGATACCAAACGAGCTGTCAATGTATTGTGATGTGGATTTCCTGGAATACCTAAAAGCCAGTTCACGGAAGCCATGGTCCAGGACAAGCCTTGTCAGCAAAAGAATATAAAAATGCGGTGGTGTTTGAATTCCTTCATCAAAAGAATTAACCATATTAAGTATATTTAGCTTTGGAAATATTACTTCTTTTTCTTTACTTGTATCAAAAAGAATCCAAGGAACCTGCCAATTGCCAAATGGCTACTCATTTCATTTTTTTTTTCGAGTCTTCCATTTCATAGAATACCGGTCCAGAAATATTAGGCCTGGTCCAGAAATATTGCTTCTGCCAGCCCTCAACTGCCATTTTTAGACCCGCAAGGAAAATGGAGGGACGCGCTCGCGGCGGCGGCGCCGCCCCCCGGACCGCCATGGACTACACGCTCGCGGCGCTGAAGCTCTTCGGTTCCCAGCTCTCGGGCTCCACGACGGCTCCCTCCTCCGAGGGATCCTCTCCCGCGCAGATGCTCTTCGGCATCCGCTTCCAGCGCGCCTGGATCCAGGTCCCAGTTTCCCGACCTCGCCTCTTCCTTCCATTCCGTTCCCCATTCCTTCCCGGAGCCCTGACGACTTGCAGTGGCAGGCAGGGCGTGATCGTGGACGCAGACTACAGCATGGGCGACGGGACCCTGTTTCTGGATGACGGCTCCTCCGTCACCGAGCTCATGCTCAAAGCCGACGACGCCAAGGGCCAGCCCTGGCGGCCAGGTTCTCACCAGTCCTGTATTCTCTCTGTTTATTATGGTCTTGCCCTTGCTGTTGATCAGTGATATCAGTCAGTTCTTTTCATGATTTCTTTACACTACTTGATGGCCATGTTTTATGTTGCAGGGATGTACGTGTTGATAATTGGGGCATATGTTGCAGCGGAGGGCGATCTGCCCATGGTCAAGGTTCCATCTCCCCCCTCACTCTCCCTGTGCATCCTTGCCTGCTGACATGTGTAATTTTCATCCTACACTGATAATTTGGGAATCTCTGTTGGTGCTTTCTATATTGTTTGATGCAAAGTTCAGTTTTGGAGTCATATGAACTTGAGCGAACACCTAGAGTTTCAGGCTGTCTGGCCAGTGGTTACACATATGGAAAAGAAAAAATAGTAGTGCATGTGCGGTGTTCAAGTAGTACTCCTGATTTTAGGCTCGATATCCTCGAAATTGAAGTAGTTTTTCATTGATAAAGTGTGCCAATCCTAGATTTATTGATTTTTTTTGTTAAATCAGCGCTGTAATGCCATTGTGCTTGTTATTCTCTAGTATCTTTGTATCTTATTGTTCAAGTAGTACTCCTGTTTGGATCCCATTTTTTGTTTGACTCTCTTTCGTTAGATTCTCCAGTATCTTGTACTACCTCCGGTCTGATTTGATTGTCGCGGAAACTCTACTACGCTAGTACAAAGTACAATAGAGTTAGCGACAATAATTACCGACCGGAGGGAGTAGTATCTTATTCCCCAAACTCTGTTCAGTTTCTATTCAATATTTCAAATAGCACTCACCATGACTTATGCATGCAAAACAACTAGACTATTTTTGACAAACCTGCACCCAAACTCTGTTACCGTTTGCTTTCTCAATGCTAACCTGACGCCAAGCTTTCACACTAGGTTGCCCGGATACGCGGATACGGACTTTATCACATGAAGACTTTATATCTTGCATCAATATGTATGCTGTCGTCTCTGCATCGACATCACTTTAACATCTTTTGTGAACTTGATCGTTGCAGGTACACAAGATAGTCGACCTCTCCGCGCAGCCCAACCGTGAAGCGATGTGGTATATGGAAGTAGCCGAGGCGTACGACTTCTTCTATGCGAAAGCTGGCTCCCCGTCATGAGCACCTGCTCCTTGGTCGTCCCGATGCTTTGGTTCAGTTTACCCTATGCATCCTTAACCATGTAACCTTGCTGCATTGTTTCTGTGCCCGCCTTTGCTTCCTTACTCCTAACTCCTAGCTGCATGCTCGTATACTCTCTTCTTTCGGCAATTGAATACCATGGATTCTTCAATAGCTCCCTACCAAATCCGTAACAAACTCAAGGGTTGTCGCTATATGAAAGCAGTGGAGCTCCATCTTTGCCAAATGCAGGAATGTGTGGGTGGATGGTGCAATTATTTGTGGACGTTCATAGGAATATTTGATTTCTGGCGTCCTCGTCTGTTTGTCGGCGTGACGTCCTTCCATTATTGTCCCAGAGCATCTTCATCCGTTCTTCAGACTTTTATGCTACACGAATTGCACCTTCTGTTCAAATCTACTTCCACTTTCAACTTGTTCAGATTAAAGGTTAAAGCTTTAGCTATTGACCTAGCAAATTTTGAAAATTCGTCGTTTATAAGCTTTGAACAGAAAGATAGAGCTTAAGCTATGGGTTGTCGGAGATTAAAAGCCACGCATAACCTGGAGAGTGCAGGCACTGTTTAAACTTGAAACTTGCGCAGTTTCCTTTTAGGGCCCGCTTGGATCACAGTTTAATTTCCTAACCCGGAAGAGTTACGGACCAGTTTTACTGTGCACATGAAACCAGCCGGATTTTAAACGGACCTCCACCGGTCCGTAATATTTACGCATGGGCGAGGGAAGCGGAGGGAAGAAAACCAGCGACGGAAAATACAGAGCGGGAAGAAAAACAGCGAACCAAGAAGTATTTTTTTTCCGGCTCCTCTCTTTCTTATCTCTTCATAGGGCATAGCTAGCCATCTCTTTCTCATCCTTACCTGTGCGGAACAAAGGAAAATTACCACAAGACAATGAACATCACTAGAAAAAACATAACAAAATTAACAGAAATATAGCCCAAGGAAGTGCCCTTGGAGCAAGAATTATTAGCAGAAGATATATAGTGCTCATGGGTAACCTCATGAAATATTTGAAGGTTTCATCGCATGAAAATTACAGATAGACAATTTAATAAAGGAAAAATGGTAAAGAACTACGAATCCAAATACAGAAAAGCATAAACGTTGGAAAAGAATATCAAATTTTGGCACAAAAAATTTAGAAGTGCCCGTGAAAGTATTCAGAAGCTATCTGTTAGATACACGATCAGTAGGCCAGTGAGTCAAAAGTGAATGTAAAATGAAGTTCACACTTGCTAGAAACATTTGGAGGAAAATAAAACTTAATAAGAGAAAAGACAAGGGAAAATGATGGTAGAAGGAAGAAAGACATAGACAACTAGACGTGCAGCCACTAGTAGAAAATAGGGCTTTGGTTTTGACCATTTGTCCCGGATCAATAAAGAACCGCGACTAAAGGGGTCATTTGTCCCGGTTCCATCGGCCGGGGCGCCGGGGAGCATTGGTCCCGGTTCTATTTGGACCTTTGGTCCCGGTTCGTGGCTGGAACCGGGACCAAAGGGTTAGCACATGCGGCAGGCATCTGCCGCAGCCGTGGGACCCTGCCAGGGACCCTTTGGTCCCGGTTCGTGGCTGGAACCGGGACCAAAGGTCTTCCCTGCATATATCATCTTCCACCCGAGGCCACCACCATTTTGAGCTCGAGTTCATCACTCATTTCTCCTCCATTTCCTCTCCCTCACTCAAGTTAATCCCCATTTTTTTGCACCACTTGTGAGGATTGAAGGCACCCCATCTATTCAAGGGTTAGCAACATCATCCTTTCCTCCGAAGTTGCAACTTTAGCTCATTTCATTGCTAGTTTAGCTCATTTCATTTTTGTAGTGCTAGCTAGGTGTTCGATGAAATGCCTAAGTTAGAGAGTTTATTTTTTATATGCATTTTGAGCTCAAATTAATTTATTATTTGTGGATTTTAGTGTCGTCCCGTCCTCACCGCCATCGATAGCCCGCGTCGTCCCGTCACCGGCACCACCTCGGTGAGCCTTTTTTCTTTATCTTTTATTTTAAGAAAAATTACTTGTATGATTTAAAAGCATATTTATTTCTTGTATAATTTTCTTATGTTTTTTTATATGTATAGTGTCATGGTTTTGATATCTGCCCCCGTCGGCCCTCGTCCGATCTATGATTCGGATGTGGTATATTTTCATAACTATTTGTTTCATTTCGTGTTTATAACAACTATACCTACCAACTTGACATAGACACTTTTATCTAGGAGGTAGTTGAACCGGAAATTCCAACCGACCCTATTGTCGAGTTTTTTGTAAAAGAAAACAATGATTTGAAATCAAAATTGAAAAGAAGTGAAGATCTTCGTCTCCAATGCCTAGAAGAGAAGATGAAATTGGAGTTCAAGCTTGCCGACATCATCGATGAACACGAGTTCAAGCTTGCCGATGTCGTCGATGCTCACGAGATCAAGATGGATGCAATGCGCTTAAAGATTAAAAAGATTAGAAAATATGCCATTAGTCAAGAGGCTTGGTATCATTATGTTGTTGGTTCAGTAATTACCTTAGTTGCGATTTTGATCGCATTTGGTGTTGGATTTAAATTCTTTAGATAGTTGTATGTTAGTTTCAATTAATGTATGTTTTATGAGGACTATGCATTACAATTACTTTACTTTGGTTTTAATGTGATGAACTTGTATTAATTAATTTGGTCACTATTATATATTCATGATGTAGTGCAATAGTTTTTGATATATTTATATAATGCAGATGAGCCGGCAATGGATGTACAGTGACCGACGATGTCCCGACTATATTAATGGCATGCATAGTTTTCTCCGTGTGGCTGAGAAAAACAAGCCGTCGAATGGTTTTATTTCTTGTCCATGTAGCGTGTGCAAGAATACGCAGGATTACTCTACCTCAAAAACCATTCACGTCCACCTGTTGCAGAATGGTTTCATGTCCGGTTATAATTGTTGGACCAAGCACGGAGAAAGAGGGATTATAATGGAAGAAAATGAAGAAGAGGATAATGACAACTATCCTATGTTCACCGAAGACGGTGATACTGCAATGGGGGAAGACGAAGCTGAAGAAGAGCCCATTGTTGATGAGCCCATTGTTGATGAGCACGATGATGATTTTGGTCGGGCCATTCTTAATGCACAGATAAACAGCGGAAGTGAAAACGAGAGGTTGAAGTTGGAGAGCATGTTAGAGGATCACAAGAAATTGTTGTACCCAACTTGCGAAGATGGCTAGAAAGAGCTTGGTACCACACTGGAATTGTTGCAATGGAAGGCAGAGAATGGTACATCTGACAAGGGATTTGAAAAATTGCTGAAAATAATAAAGAAGATGCTTCCAAGGGATAACGTATTACCCCCAGTACGTACGAAGCAAAGAAGGTTGTCTGCCTCTAGGATTAGAGGTGCAGAAGATACATGCATGCATCAATGACTGCATCCTCTACCGTGGTGAGGAGTACGAGAATTTGAATGCATGCCCGGTATGCGGTGCATTGCGGTATAAGATAAGGCGAGATGACCCTGGTGATGTTGAGGGTGAGCCGTGCCCCAGGAAGAGGGTTCCTGCCAAGGTGATGTGGTATGCTCCTATAATACCACGGTTGAAACGTTATTTCCAAAACAAATAGCATGCAAAGTTGTTACAATGGCACAAAGAATACCGTAAGAAAGACCTGATGCTGAGACACCCCGCCGATGGGTCGCAGTGGAGAAAAATTGACAGGGAGTTCCCGGAATTTGCTGCTGACGCAAGGAGCTTAAGATTTGGGCTAAGTACAGATGGCTTTAATCCTTTCGGGGAGCAAAGCTCCAGTCATAGCACCTGGCCTGTGACTCTGTGTATCTATAACCTTCCTCCTTGGTTGTGCATGAAGCGGAAGTTCATTATGATGCCAGTGCTCATCCAAGGCCCGAAGCAACCCGGCAACGACATTGATGTGTACCTGAGGCCATTGGTTGAAGAACTTTTACAGTTGTGGCGTGACGAAGGTGTACCTATGTGGGATGAGCACGAACAAAAGGAATTTGACCTACGAGCGTTGCTGTTTGTAACCATCAATGATTGGCCTGCTCTTAGTAACATTTCAGGACAGTCAAACAAGGGATACAATGCATGCACGCACTGTTTAGGTGAGACTGAAAGTATACATTTGGGAAACAAGAATGTGTACCTGGGGCATCGACGATTTCTTACAAAAGGGCATGCCGTAAGAAAGAAACGCAAGCATTTCAAAGGTGAGCCAGATCATCGGATGAATCCTAAATTACCTAATGGTGATGTTATATATGACATGGTCAAGGACTTAAAAATAATCTTTGGAAAGGGTCTTGTCAGTCTATCTGTTTCGAATGACGCTGATGGACACATACCCATATGGAAGAAGTGCTCTATATTTTGGGAGCTACCCTATTGGAAAATACTAGAGGTTCGCTCTGCAATCGACTTGATGCACGTGACGAAAAATCTGTGCGCGAACCTACTAAGCTTCTTGGGTGTGTATGGGAAAACAAAAGATACACCGGAATCACGGCAGGACCACCAACGTATGCACGAACGAGACGACCACCTGAATCCAGATAAGTATCAAGGTCTTGCCAGCTACGCTCTTACCAAAGAATAGAAGGAGATCTTTTTTGAAGTCCTGAGCAGTATCAAGGTCCCGTCTGGTTTCTCGTCGAATATAAAGGGAATAATAAACATGGCAGAGAAAAAGTTGCAGAACCTAAAGTCTCATGACTGCCACGTGATTATGACATAATTACTTCCGATTGCATTGAGGGGGCTTCTACTGGAATATGTTCGAGTACCCATTGTGAAGCTATGTGCATTTCTCAATGCAATTTCTCAGAAGGTGATCAATCCATTAACTCTACCAGGTTTACAGAAGGATGTGGTCCAATGTCTTATCAGCTTCGAGTTGGTGTTCCCACCATCCTTATTCAATATTATGACGCACCTCATAGTTCACCTAGTCGAAGAGATTAACGTTCTCGGTCCTGTATTTCTACACAACATGTTCCCTTTTGAGAGGTTCATGGGAGTCTTAAAGAAATACGTTCATAACCGTGCTAGGCCAGAAGGAAGCATCTCCAAGGGCTATGGAACAGAGGAGGTAATTGAGTTTTGTGTTGACTTTATTCCTGACCTTAAGCCGATCGGTGTTCCTCAATCGCGCCATGAGGGGAGACTGCGTGGAATAGGCACGCTAGGAAAGAAAGCAATAATGTGTAAGGACTGGGAATCTTTCAATCAAGCACACTACACAGTTCTACATAATTCCATCTTGGTGGCTCCGTATATCCAGAAACACATGAATAGTTTACGCTCTAAATGCCCGGAGCAGCCTGAAGAATCGATTGAAAAAGAACACATGAATACTTTCAGCGGGTGGTTGCAAACACGTCTCATTAATGACAACACTGTTGAAGAACAGTTATACTTGTTGGCCAAAGCACCATCGTCGACTATATTGACTTTTCAAGGGTACGAGATAAATGGGAATACATTTTACATGTCCGACCAAGATAAAAAGAGCACCAACCAAAACAGTGGTGTCCGCTTTGATGCAACAAACAACAATGGGAAAAAGGACACATATTATGGTTATATAGAGCAGATATGGGAACTTGACTATGGACCTTCTTTCAAGGTACCTTTGTTCAGGTGCAAATGGTTCAACCTGGAAGGCGGGGTAAATGTATACCCGAAGTACGGAATGACTATGGTGGATCTCAAAAATCTTGGTACGACACCGAACCATTCGTCCTAGCCAATGACATGGCTCAGGTTTTCTATGTGAAGGACATGTCTTCCAGACCGAAAAAAAGAAAAGATAAGCAAGCGAATACATCATACGATGAGCCAAAGCGCCACATAGTTCTTTCAGGAAAAAGAAACATCGTAGGAGTGGAGGACAAGACGGACATGTCGGAAGATTACAATAATTTTCATGAAATTCTCCCCTTCACGGTGAAAACTGACCCAACCATCGCGTTTAATGATGAAGATTGTCCATGGTTGCGGCGCAATCAGAAGAAAGGGACACACACGAAGAAGAAAGGGACACACACTAGATAGGGATGTTGGTGGTGATGTGTAATAATGTATTAAACCTTTTATCAAATGCACACGGTTTCCCCATCATACAGCCCAACGGTGGCTCGTGAGTGCCTGCATATCAAATTCACCGTTGGGCTGTATGACGGGAATCCGAATGATTTGTATTCGATCGATGAACTGAAGAATTTTTTAGATAGAACAAAACACACGGGCATTCGATCCAAGCAGCGGCAAGACTTCTCTGATGATCTGCAACCGTCCCAACAAGTGTTGGGGATATACCAGATCATCAAAGAAGCCCTTGCCGCTGGTTCCCAAAGTGTTGATGGCTGTGAAGTGTACTCCTGCCTCTCTTATAGACATGCCTCTCCGAGTGACTCCCTCCGGTTGGATATTTATATCTGGCAACTCTTCACCTTTTTAGTCCCGGTTGGTAGCTAGAACCGGGACTAAAGGATCGTTGATATGTGTGTCTTATCTTCACCTTTTTAGTACCGGTTGGTACGCTCAAAAGAAAACACACGATCCGTGTGCTTCTGATCCAACGGCTCACAATCGCTCGAAGGAAACATACGATCCGTATGCTTCTGATCCAACGGCTCGCAAGCGCTCTAAAGAAACACATGATCCGTGTGCTTCCGATCAAATGGCTCACAAAGCGCTCGAAGGAAACACACTATCCGTGTGCTTCCGATCCAACGGCTCACAAGCGCTCGAAGTAAACACACGATCCGTGTGCTTCCGATCCAACGTGTGT
This sequence comes from Puccinellia tenuiflora, assembly GCA_012064385.1. Taxonomy (NCBI): domain Eukaryota; kingdom Viridiplantae; phylum Streptophyta; class Magnoliopsida; order Poales; family Poaceae; genus Puccinellia; species Puccinellia tenuiflora. The sequence continues at coordinate 373,012 of QRDG01000084.1, forward strand.
TAGGACAACTTATCCACTATTGTCATTCTGTACCGTATTTTAATTGCATTTTTCTGATAAACAGATGAAAAGATATTGAATTTATAAGTTTAATTAACGACTTAATGGATTTCAAATTCCAAATTTTGTAATTAAATGAACAGCAATTCCAAATTACATTTTAATTACATTTTTTATCAACAATTTGATATTTTAATTACATTTTTTCTGATAAACATATGAAAGATATTGAATTTATAAGTTTAATGACTTAATTAAGTTCAAATTCCAAATTTTTTAATTAAATGAATTAACCTCTAATCTCAAACAAATAGATAGAAAAAATAAGAGAGAAAAAATAAACAGAAAACATAAGAAAGAAAAAATAAACAGAAAACATAAAAAAGAAAAATTCATATTAAAAGCATTTTTAGAAATTCAAATTATATGAAAAACAATCAAACATGCATTTTGTTTCAATTTTGTAGATAATTAAATCAATAGATATTGGAACATTTTAAAAGATATGATTTTCAAATAATTAAATGAAACTATAAAAATATATGAATTTTTAAATAATAAAAAGAAACTAGAAAAATAAATAATAAAAAGATAATGAATTTCAAATATTGGAACATTTTAAAATAAACTAGAAAAAACAATTCCAATAGCATGTAAATCAAAGTATATAAAAGAAACAAAAAAGAAAACAGAAAAAGGAACTAGAAATAAGAAACAAGAAAAAAAAGACCATTGGTCTCGGTTCTTAACACCAACCGGGACCAAAGGCCCGCTGGGCTTCGCGCGCAATATTTCGCGGCCCGGACAGACCTTTGGTCCCGGTTGGTGTTACCAACCGCGACCAAAGGGTCTTTGGTCCCGGTTCGTGGCTAGAATCGGGACCAAAGGTCCTTTCCGCGAGGATTTGAGCGGTTTCCTCCAAATTCTTTTCATTCTCTCCAAGTTCTTCTAGATCCCCGACGTCGCCGCCCTCTCCCCTACCGCCAGGCTGCCGCGCCGTCGCGCCGGAATCCCTCCCCACGCCGTCGCTCCCCATGGACGCCGTGCTCCCTCTCCATCCCCGGCCGCGCGCCCCGGTCGGCCTCTCCCCGCTGCGCTACTCCACCACGCTCTGGTGTCGCGCCAGAAGTCCGCCGTCGCCGGAATCTCTCCCCACGCCGTCGCTCCCCACGGATGCCGCGCGCCCCGGCCGGCCTCTCCCCGCTGCGCTGCTCCGCCACGCTCTGGTGTCGCGCCAGAAGTCCGCCGTCGCCGGAATCCCTCCCCACGCCGGCCGCCGCCTCCACCGGATCGAGGTAATTTCCCTCCCCTGCATAGCTATATTAGCCCAATTGTTAGGAAAATTTTGTTAGTGGTTTAAATTTAGTAGATGCAATTTTTTCAGTACCATTTTGATATTTGCATAGTTTGAATTCATTAGAAATTTGTTATTTGTATAGTAAATTTAAATTAGTGTTAGGTAAATTTAAATGCATGTATAGTGTTAGGTAAATTTGTATAGTAAATTTAAATTAGTGTTAGGTAAATTTAAATGCATAGGAATTTTAGTACTATATATGCCCGGCATAGGAATTTTAGTTATTTAAATTAGTACTATATATGCCCGGCATAGGAATTTTAGTTATTTGCATAGTAAATTTAAATTAGTGTTAGGTAAATTTAAATGCATGTATAGTGTTAGGTAAATTTGTTAGAGAAAATAGAAGTAAAATCCAATAGAAGTAGTTTTAGTTATTTTTTCGACGACGGACGCAAATTTAGATTCTTATTTATAAACCTTCCTGATACCGATGCAATTTTCGCGGACACAAATCATGTCGGATAGCGTTATATTCTCTCTATATTTGTTGTATCTAAGCCCTCGACATGTGTTGATTGTTTATTCACGGATGTATCTAGATGGATCCAAATTTTCCGGACGTCGTCGACAGAGACGAGGAGCGCGAAATGCAAATGCTCCAAATTATAGCAGGACGTGCGGCCGCGCCTGTCGGTGAAGAAGATGCCGTAACTACAGAAGATTACGGCTCCCAATTTCTGAAGGATTCTGGTGAGGGGGTTGAGGAAGAAGAAAATTGTAGAGAGGGGGAAGTGCCCTTAACAAACTCCGGCGAGGTATATTAATCCTCTGTACATCGATCACACTAGATGTATTATTTGAGTTGTATTGCTGTTATTAACGAACCATTTTTTCTTTTAGCCCTCCGGATCGAGCAAATCATCCGCATCTACAGCAGTGCCGAAACGAGGCCCGACGAAGCCGTTGAAGGAGGGTCGTAGGATAGTGATCGACCAAGTTAGTGCTAGTGGTGAACCTTTGGAACCCTTAGATTGCCGCCGCAAATATATAAATCAATGCGGGGTTATTGTTAGGGACATTGTCCCGATCAACCTTGAAGAATGGATTCAGCCGAAGGACAAAAACAAGCCAACTACTTATGTCGACGAGAAACTAAAACTTTTGTGTTGGGACACGCTCTTGACAAAGGTCAACCTATCGTCAGATCTACCCGAGCACTTCAAGACAAAAGTCAAGGAGTGGACTCTTAGTAAGATGGCCGAACAATTCCGGACCTGGAAGAAAAACTTATGGAAAGCTTATCTAAAGGCAGAGGAGAAAGATCCAGATTTCACTGGACCACTAGTGAAGATACAACAGCAGTGGCCCACATTTGTGAAGCAAAGAAAATCGGAGGCTGCTGTGGCCTGATCGGAAAAAAATAAGTTAAATGCTGCGAAGAAGGAATATCACCACCATTTGGGGGCAGGTGGCTACAAGGCTGCCGTGCCTAAGTGGGAAGCCTTTGAAGCAAGACTGCTTGATAACGGGATCATTCCACAGACAGCGGACTGGCCTGAGAGGTCCAAGTTTTGGTTGTTCGCGCATGGGGCAGGGTTGGACCCACAGACAGGGTTGATTGTTGCTCAGGGAAAATGGAAGGAAAAAATTGAGTATATAACCAAACAACTTGTGGACGCAATAGATAAAGTTCGAAGGGGAGTGTACGTGGTCGACAGAGAGAATGACGAGTTGTCACTAGCACTCGGGAATCCTGAACACGTTCAACGATTATGAGGCTATGGAGGCGATGTCACCTTGAAGCAAGGATTTCCGGAAGACGCTCATACTTATAGAAGCCGCCAGAGAAAAAAGAAGTAGGAGTCTGACCGGTTATTAGCATTGGAACGCAAGGTGCAGCAGCAGCAGGAGCAACTAGACTCAATTAGTAAGCAAAAGGCATCTCAGCTGCAGCTAGAAGGTCATGTCGAAGCTGCCCCATCTGATCAGCGGAAAAGCAACGTGGGTTCCACGCATGTACAAAATTCTGAATTCGAACCGCCGGCGGCTCACTAACCATGGATGATATCACGGAGAAGACGGACTATGAGCTACATATGTCAATGAAGAACATGTCCTTCAAGGTGGCGGTCGGCTATGCTTTACCTAATCAAGCTGGAGCAAGCTACCATCTTGGAGGGATTCCACCTGGCTATGCTCGTGTCGGGGTGGATGAAGTTGTGTCATTATATGCTAATCTGGAACTTGACATTCCTGGAGGTGACGGCGAGAAGACACTGGGAGAAGTCGAGAAGGGTATTGCTCTCTGGAACAAGAAAAACATCGTGTTTCCAAACTTGACTCCTCCGAGTAGCAGACCCCCACCTCAAGATCTGCGGTGACCCCGCACACCACTGCATATTGTAGTGTACAAGTCGTTGATATAACACCCACGGAAGGACTTATCCGTAAATATTACATCCCTCAGAGTAGTACAACAGAAACATTGCAGGTCCACTTTATTACACACTGCTAAAGATTACAAGCCAGAAATGTACAAAAGCTTCAACGTCTTCCTCCGACATAGGAATTTCAACTACAGTACGGTTGACTGAGGTCAACTTATTAACGATAGAAAGAAGCAAACTAAGAACCATCGGCTCAACAACCTAAGTAGTACTAGTCTAGTATTGCTCGGTCCGGTTCCTAAGATAGGAGACTAAGTCTCGGTCTCATCATCATCGCCTCCATAAACAATCAGGTAGTCGACGCCTTCCACTCCTCCGGACAGATCAGGTTCCTAGTAGAACACCTCGTCCTCGTGGTAAGCTCCATAACTCTCCTTGATTGCCTCCTCAAAGTCTAAGCATGGGGTCAAAAAGGAAAGGGTGAGCAACAGCGTTACTTAGCAAGTTCTGAATATATATATATATATATATATATATATATATATATATAGATAAGGTATTTCATGCACTAGCTACTGCCAAAACCTCGGGTCTTTGGCATAAATGCAAGTTTTTGTAAACATTTCTTCAAAGGATAGATTTTATTCTGAAAACTATGTCCACAGTCTCCACCGGTCTTGTGAATCCAAATGGGACTCCATTCCGGCCTCGATCTCGTAGTTCCATTCCGGGAACACGGTTGTGAAATCACAAATTTGTTGTTTGACTCTGCAGAGTTGCATCACTTTACCCAACAGTTGCCTGGCCTTATATATGCTCTCTTTACACTCCATGAGTGTTATAGCCAAGATTCAGGACATCCAGCCATGTGGAGCTTCTCCCAAATCAACACACATCCGCCCATTTATGATGCGGTAGGGGAATCATGTTCCACGCATACCCATCACCCCTCCCAAGCTTCCCCACCAATTACCCCGTCGGGCAGGAAGAGCACGCGCTTCCACGCTGTTGGCCGCCGCAACGACCCAACCCGGTGTAGGCCTGCCGAGGATATGCGGATGAGAAAAGAAGCCTCTGACTGACCCCGCCCATACAAAGTCCATTGGTTGATGCTTTTACTACGGCGAAAGGATCACTGGAACAGGGGTTATTAGTTCCTAAGGATATATACCTTCCCATACGATGGAACACCGTACCTATTCATCTTACAATTGTTCCACCGCCAACCAATAGTATATACCACGTCATTCGAAAATACTTTTTCTTTTTGGTGCAAGTGAAAGGAACGTATATGTAACTTTGCAAGTACTTTGATAAAAATACATCAAACGGTATGCAAGAATGAACTTGCCTTGAGACTGACAAGTAGTGCAGTCTAAAGCTTCCGACGATTCGTGACCCTCGTGTTCTGAAAATCAACATCATTGTCTTTATAAGACAATGTTTGAAAATCCAAATCATGCTATTATGCATAGATGAAATGATTTTTGGAGATTTTCTTTTCTAGAAAAATTCCCCCTTCACATTTTAGGATGATTTCTTTTTTGTGTGTTTTACCTAGGATGAGTTACAGGACAGTCATTTATGGAAAGATAATTTATTTTACTTTTAAAAAGATAATTCAATTCATTTCCACTGAAGGATCCTTGAATATTTTGAAAACAATTCAAATCATGTCCACTTAAGGATCTTTGAATATTTTGGAAAATAATTCAAATCATTTCCACTTAAGGATCTTTGAATTTTTCACTCAAGAAATATTTTCCAATAAATCAAGTAAAAATCATTTTTGAAATCCTTGCAAAATTTTGAGTTAAAAACATATTTTTATTTGATTTTTAGGATTCTTATTTTGGATTTAAAATTTGAATCATAACTTGGATTTGATTTGAATTAAGAAATTTCTTAAGATTTGCACTTAGGTCCTCGGGTACTTGGTTGAACCAAGTCAACCCGCACCGGTTTGGTCAGACCGAACCACTTTCTCCTCTCTCTCTCTCTCTCTCTCTCTCTTTCTCTCTCGCTCCTGTGGTCGACACGATCCCCTTTTCGCCTTCGCCGTCGCCGGCCGATTCCGGTGTGCTCCGGCCAACTCCGCCGTCGTGCTAGGGCGCAATCGAGAGCCCTCTCGACGCTCTATCTTCGCCTCCCCTTCGATCTGCTTTTCTCCACCTGGTGTGTTCATGCGCAACCCAACCCTAGGATTAGGGTTTCGGTGACGGCGCCGCTCCGCCGAGCTTCTCCTTCTCCGAGCTGCTTTGCCATGGCTAGGCGCAGAGCTCCGCTCTCTGACTCCACCTCGCTGCTCTCCTCCTTCTCCACCGACGCATTCATGCTGGACCTTTCCCCTGGTGAGGGTTTCGGTTGCAGCGCGATTCGTCGTGCTCCCGACTCCTGCTCTGCTCCGCCGCCGGTGTGGAGCTCGCCTCTGTGCTGCTGTGGTGCTGGGGTGGTGTTGCTGTGGTGCTGCTCCTCCCTTGGTCCTCCGTCATGACCACACGGGCACTGCCCCGTCGTCATGCCGTTACGGCCATGGGCGCACGGTAAGATTCCTCTTCTCCCTCCTCTCTGGGCTAGCTCAACTGCTATGCTGCTCAACTTCTCCTTACTGGTGCTTTGCAAAACTTCCTACTGGTACACTGCTCTGCTCCGCTGATTAGGAATATGTGATGCCATGAAGCTTAGATAATTATCTACTGTGTGGTGTGAAGAATTAAATTTATTTGGATGATTTGCTTCGGTAAAATTGATTGGAAAGGAAAGAATTGGATTTTGGCCTAATCTTAAGCTGTGGCTTGTGCTCTGTGCTGTGAAATAGTGTGGAATTGGATTTATAGCTAAAAGAATTTATCTATGCAAGATGTGATGCCTCCTCTGGAGTTACACATAAGCTGGCTAGAGATATTTAGCTTTTGGAAATTCCTTTCTATGCTTTCCTGTGCTTCTTCTAGTGGACATGTGTGCTATGCCCAGTTGCTCCAGTTCCCTGGTTCACTGGCTTGTGTGTGATTTATGAAGAACAGATGCTGCACTTCCCTCTCATCTATCCTTAGCATAATCCATGCTATACATGGTTCTGATAAGAACAGATACTCCTCACTATCTCTCTTCCCTTCCATGCATGGAAACATGCTTAGCTTGACTCTGTCATTATCAGAGCTAGCTGTTTCTCTCCTTCTCTGTCTAAAACACTCAAAGGATCAACCTGCTGTTGATGAGTAGCTTGGTCTTCTGGCTAAACTGACAACCTGCGTCTTGTGGTTAGCCTGCTCCTCCTAGCTGCTTCAATTTTCCTAAGGTGTATAGTTCTAGTTGCAAGCTGTGTTGTGGCTAATGTTCTTGATGATGAACATTTTCAGAGATGTGTGTGATGTGCTTGGTTGTGTTGTGTCTTGTGGATTCGGCTGGCTGCCCTATTTATAGGATTTTTGGGTGAATCTGGTGACACCAGGATAAATGCATGTGTTGTGTAAGCTGCTTACAGTGGCCCTCCTCTACCTCGAGCTGCCACTCTTCTGTTAATCTAAGGAGGTTCTTAACCTCTGGAGAATAAATTTCTGTGCCTGGGCATTGTTTACTCCATTATGGCTAACTCTTCCACCTCTTGGATCCTATCCTTGCTCTGGCCGGCTGTTGTTGTTCAATCTGGTTATGAAATGTTTCAAATCCATCTATGGATGAACTTGAGCTAAGGTTTCAGTGCAGGGACGTATCCCTCCACCTCACTTGTTCTTATCCTGGTTGTGCCGACTTGCTCCTTAGCACTGAAGTAACTTTGATGGGTTTTGGGTGGCTTTACCAGTGGGCTGGAATTATAACTGGGTTGTGGCTGGATTTGACTGTGGGCTTTAGGAATTTTGGGTCCATTTATCAATTAATGGTAAATGTGACACCACAACATATAAGGTTGGTTTATGAAGTATATTTGGCAGAGATGAATTATTCTGTCCCATTGTTGCCTTTGGAAAAATTGGAGATGATCATGTTTTTATCCAGCTAGTCCCACCAGGTTGCCTAAGTTGAAATGCTGGTTTTGCCTTTGCCCCTTTTACATGCTTAAATGCATGCTGAGCATGATCAAGTTGCCTCTGGTTGGATATTTGAGTTGGTTCTGTTTTTGAATTCAAATGCCAGCTCCAATTCATGGAGTTTGGCAATCTGCCAGATATTAAAGCAATCAGCCAGTACCAAAGTACTTGGCTACATTACTAACCTTAACAAATTCTTTTCTTTGTGAATTGTTTGATTTTGCAGGTTGAAGATTTCAGAGGATTGCTACAGGATTTAGTTTTTAGGAAATTTTCTTTTTTTTAACTTTCTGTAATAAAGTTGTATATGGACCTGATAAGGTATATTGTGTAATATTATTTATTTGTATCAGAATTGTGGAATAATTCCACTTGTAAAGTTTATTGGATGTTGTAAATCATTTAATTTGTATGAAGAATTATTTTTGGAAATATGATGATGCTTCCAATATTTTTGATAGTTTAAATGTTGAATTGCATTGAAAAAGATGGAATAAGAATTCTTTGAATGTGAAGATATATTATGTTTGTTAAATAAGAATTTGAATTAAAGAATTGAATCAAAGCTTGAGATGGTGAATAAGATTGAATTATACAAGTTTTGATGTCAATTGTATTAAACTTTGAATTTTACCTTTGCAAATTTTAATAGGGGTGATAACCCAACCTTTAAATTGCAAACTAGGGTTTGAAATAGATGACTAAAATTATATCGACTAGTCTTGACTACTGGTCAGTGATATGTTTCCAGATCATCGACGTTGGTCAGAGTTCGTCTTCTTAGTCCTTTTTGCACAAAAGCACAAAAATTATTCGGACTTTTCAAATATGCATGAATGCAAAGATGCAAACTTTCTATTTCTACCCTTTCGAAACCTATAACTGCGGGGTATTACAAGATCCATCTCCCCCACCTCAAGATCCATCCCCCCACCTCAAGATCCATCCCCCCACCTAAAGATCCATCCCCCCCACCTCAAGATCCATCCCTCGATGCCCCATCCGTCGTGAGTCCATCGCTCGCGACGTCCCGTCCGTCAATTCTGCCCCTTGTTAAGACCTTCTCGTCAAAGCGGAAACTATCCTTCACGTCGACGCATGCAGATAAGTTAACTCGAGCGGAACGCGAGTTGCTAAAGCCTCTTCCAAAGAGATCGTACGACAAAACTCCAGAGGAACTCCAGGAGTCGGTGCGTGCCGATGTGGCCCGACAATTAGCTCCGAAACGGCCCCCGCCTAAAGAGATAATACCAGCAGAAAAAGTTGAGAAATTTATAAAAAATCTAACGGGTCCCCGGCCAGAGCCGCCTAAATTGCGAGATGACTATGATCGTGTTTTGGAGAAGACAATTAGTCAAGAGCAGGAGGAGAAGAAGGCTGCCTATCGCCTAAAGAGGCAGCGGATGCAGGAGGAGAAGGAGGCGGCAGATCGCCTAAAGAAGGAGCGGTTCAAGGCGGCAAAATGCGGGAAACAAGTGGCCCAGCTCGGAGAACAGGCAAAACAGTCAATCCCCCGCTGAAGGTGATATCCGATAAGAAAGTTCACCACGACACTGGCACCATAGGCGGCCCCCAGAAGTATCAGTATGCATGGACATATGTCCTCGGGAAGTCCCTGGTCAGACCTGAGGAGGTCAATTCTCTAACAACACAATTGCGTCGATTGCATCACTGGTACGAGAAAGCTGCAGCGGCCGGGCATGATGTCTTCTGGGTGAAATATAAGAAAGAGCATTACCTCACGGATGACTCGATGTATATTCTATTTTCTGAAATTTTTCAGTTATTCAATCAAGACACCCTCGACAAGGCCCTTGTCAGCTGCTATTGTTTGTAAGTGATTTATTTCTGCAATTTAATTAAGTCTCCAGCTCTGTACGTTCATTGCCTGTAATTATCTTACTATATTCTTTTGCACTGTAGAATGAAGATTGTCGAATGCAGGGAACGTCGCATCTATGACACTGGGTTCATTGACCCATATTATATTAATGAATTTACCATAAAATACCATTGGAAGGACACAGAGGATAACTTGCTCCGGTGGTTAGTGAAACAAAATACCTGCGCAGAAATACTTTTTCCTTACGTCTTCAAGTGAGTGTTACTGTACCTTCTACACATTCTATTTTGCTCTGTATATCTTCAGTGTAACCGATGAGTCATGGACATATAAACGTGCGCAGTTTCCACTGGATTCTGCTAATCATTAGAGTTGACCAAGGAGTCGTTCAAGTCATGGACTCGTTAAGGAAACCAATGAAAGACTACCAAAGCATTCAAGATATGCTCCAGAGGTAATTTCAATCATTATCGCTCTATATCGACCTCTTTCATTCATTTTCTGATATCAACTAATCAATAACTCCTTTAATCATTTTTCTTTTAGCGGGCAGTGTTTGGAAACGGTTCATCGCGAATGTTCGAGGGGAGTGGAAACCGGAGGTGTATTTTTATACCACCAAGGTAAGTAGTAGTATATATATAAGTCCGCGCAACTCTTTAATTCTAGTTTCAATACCATTATCAAGCTTGATTATTATTTGATTAAATTCTATTTTTTGTAAAGTGGTGTCTGAGGCAGGAACCAGGGACAAATTTATGTGCATACTACGTTTTCGAGTACATACGCTCTTTTGTCAGTGAGCGGAATAGAGAACAAAGAACATATGATGTATGTATACACTCTTCGCAATTTTTTATTACCATATTGTGTTGACTACCATCCATAAATTATTTTATTATGATTTCATATATATATATATATATATATAGTTATAGTTATAAACAACTCATATATTCATATTGATCTAGATGGAGTTAATGCGGGACAAGCTCATACCATCGAAGCGCCTAAAAGCAATTCAAGAGGAAATGGCGGAATTTTTGAACTCCAAGGTCCTGAAGAGAAATGGAGAATTTTATCACAATAGCAATTATGTTTTGCCTCCAATGTAATTGACGTGATCTCGACGTGTGAGAAACGTTATGTCGGTGTAGTATAAACTTGAACATGATCTCGACGTGTGGACTTATGTATGTATATATGAATCAAATGTGAATGGTAGTACCACTGACGCAATCAACGCAAAAATAATTTACTGGAAAAAAAATCGAACCCCCCCCCCAAAAAAATAAAAAAAAACAAAACGCTGAAAGCTCTTTGGTCCCGGTTGGTAATACCAACCGGAACCAAAGGGTTCCGGCCAGGAGCACCCACCCCGCCCCCACGTGGAGGCCCATTGGTCCCGGTTCTTAAGGTACCGGGACGAAAGCCGCCTCCCCTTTTGTCCCGACCCTTTAGTCTCGGTTAGAAAACCGGGACCAAAGGCCCTTTGGAACCGGGACCAATGGGCCGTTTTCTACTAGTGAGCACATTCGTGCGACCTCGGTTAAACATCCTGATCGATCAAACCAGACACCGAAGTATATCGATCAGGGGTCGTTCCAGACCAGCCTCAGTGCTCAGTGGTACTCGGATTTCATGGGCTTCTATTTACAATTTTCTTTTCTTTTTCGATTTTATTTAGTACACCTTGTCTTCTTGGATGGGCTGTCATTTTCAGCAACACAGGAAAACGCCCACAACCACCAGCAAGGCCTACAAAGGCGCAGTCACTGCCCTAGTTTGGGAGTACACAAGAAAGCACACGCAACAGAGGAGACATACATTGTTGTAAAAGAAACGGGACATGTGTGAGATAGACAAACCGAAACTTAGACACCTTCCTTATACTCAAGCAACAACACATACTAGACCCTTATTATGCGCGCCTTGCCTCCCCTACTTTTTTTTTATGTTGGCTTTGGGTGCTAGGTTGTTACTATGTGTCCTTGTTTTAGCATTCTTTCAGATAAACTATTTGGTAGATTAATTATTTTACGCTGGTTATGGGATGCTGCCTTGTTTTGCTGAAAGTTCAGTTCAATTATGTCGCGGGAGTACTGAACATATATAACTATTTTGTAGTTTTATGTTACATTTTTAAAATTTTGGAGACAACTCTTAACTTTGATGGAACGTGTTGTAGAGTCTTAGAAATGGAAGTAAGTCTAGTTGTTATGGTCCATGCATATGCAAATTTCCTTTTTGTGGTCCACGCATATATAAATTTCTTATAGTTGCTTTGGTTTATGCATATGTATATTTCTTGAAGATTGAAATTTCAACCACAAACTTGACACTGGCACCAACTTAATTAGTTAATTTGAAGAGTGACTAAGATGATATGCTATTCTGTTGGAAAAATCATGTAAGGGTGCGGAAATTTGTTTGAGACACGGGAGAATATTTGGCACGAATATATCGATATTCTATGTATCGCATGTCAAGTTTCACACAAAACTGATATTTTTGTGCGTTGTGCAAAAATGCTAAAAAAAATCTCGTTAAAAGCCTCTTTTAAAAGTCAAAACTTCTTTACCGCATATACTTATTTTTTATGAAACTATTTAAACGATAAGTAACAAAGACAAATGCTCTAGTTATCTGGTCACACATAATATACAAGTAGACTGTTCTCGCTGGCAGGTTGCACCGAGAAATCTCGTGTAAGTAAATAAAAAGAGACAGTAAGTAAAAATAACCAACACAAGGAACCGACCCTAGCTTCGAGTTGCAGCTGTACGCCACATGTCGTGGGTATGGGACACGAGTACCTGCAAAGAGTCGGAGCGTGACCCATCAGGGGGAAGCCCAGCAGGCCAACTTGTAATAGATTAGCTATGTCCTACAAGGACTCGACATGTAAACCGATCTCCTCCACCTTTATAAGGAGGGGCAAGGCGCCCCAAGAGGGCATGACTGGGAGAGAGGGAATAGAGGACTTAGAGCCTCAACTCCCGACCACCACAATAGAAGAGCCGCCTCATCGGCGGCTTCCACCAAGAGCATAAGGAATAAGACCTAGCCACAAACAACACGTAGGGATATTACTGGATGATGTTTCCCGGGTCCCGAAGCTGTATAAATTCTGTCTCCCGTGTCGTTCGTCTACTAACCCACATCGACAATACCCACGCGTACATAGTCCTATATCTTCACCGTCGGTTTATACCACGTCAGTTGGCACCCACCGTGGGGCTAAGTACGCGTGGATTCACAATTCGATGGGTCCAAACTTCATCAACTACGACGACAAGTTCATCACCACATCGGTCAGGCGACTCGGACACATCAAGTTCTTCATCCATACGACGGCCACGGTGGCTCGATATCAGCATCGCCCTCGTGTGCAAGCTGACAAAATTCACCAGATCAGCATCAAGGACGACTCCCGCTTCCGTGCCAGCCTCCAGCATCGCGGACGACTCCCGGCCGGCTCCTGCGTCCATGTCGACTTTCTTGTTCAAGTCACATCCTCAAGTACAATTACGGAGTTGCGTGAACGACTCGGATTCGAAGCTTTGCTGCCGCGCATCTCTAATTCGAGATGGACACGGAGATCGTTTTCAAGAAATCAAGAGGAACCGGCCAGGGAGCAAGTCCCGAGGAGACAAAGATCGAAAGAAAAAAAATACGCTACGTGAGACCAGCTACAACTAGTACTCGGACAAGCAAATACCACTATCGGATCAGTTCTCAAGGAAGGAAAGTCACGTCAAAGGCAAATCATCAAGGAAAGAAAAGAAAAAAGAGGAAACCAAGTGCTACTAGTATTCTAGTACCCACGTGGATCAAATCAATCTATTATGAAGTGCTGCCAAGTAGTAGCTTGTACATGGATGTCCTGACGGAAGACGTACGCGGGGTGAATCGGCGAGTCGGCAACCGGGTCAGAAGGACTCCGACGACTTTGACTCGTTTTCTCCATCAACTCACAAGCGTCATTGACTACGGAAAATAAACAAGCTAAGTCGTCTTTTATTTAAATTCCATATTTTATTCATCCAGTTAAATTATATAAAGTCAGCCCCCTTTAAGTTAATTCCGGGAGATACATATCCGGTTTATGAAGAAATTGCAGAGATAATCCAGAAGATTACAAAGTAAGTTTTAATAATGCAAGAGGGCTAGTGTAAGTTGAGTTCCGTTATTATTTCAGAAAATTCTAGGTGGCATATCAATTCGATCCTTGGAGGCTTAATTATAGCCAAATCTCAAAGTTGGGTTCTTTAAAACCCGCCATGGATTTCTAAAAAGTCGAGCTCTTAAATAGCTCGCACCAGATTTATTTAAAGTCGGGCTATCCTTTGCTCGCAACGGATTTCTCAAAGTCGAGCTATCTATTGCTCGTAACGGATTTTTCAAAGTCGAGCTATCTATTGCTCGCAACGGATTTCTCAAAATCGAGCTCTCTAATGCTCGTAACGGATTTATCAAAGTCGAGCCATCTAAATGCTCGCAATGGATTTCTTTAAGACAAGCTCTTTATAGCTTGCATCGGATTTATTGGAAAGATTTATTTTATTTACACCCACAAAGGGATTTTTAAAAAATATCAAGGTCGTTATACTGTGGCTTATATAACATCAACGCCAAGAGCGTCCAAATGAGTTAGCACCGCAGAAATGCTTCAGCAAAGGCCTAGAGAGCTATGCAATTATGTAACACATTCATTATGGTCAAAAGGATAAAGCCGGATTCTCTACAGTAAGAGTTTTGGCGAGACACCCAGCAAGTGCGCCTTTATTAACTTTGATCATTGGGTCCTTGGGGGCTTGTCTTTCAGGAAAAATTCAAGCTTAAGACTCTTGGACCCGGCTTAAAAGCCAACTTGTTCATGATTTTAGCTGGTAAGTTAGATGCAACCCGCATAATATGGACAATCTACAGACATGACTTGTTTCGAACTCCTATGAGGCCTAAAGGACTTAGGAGATTACGATCTTGTCAGTACAAGCTGTTAGAAAAGCCATGCGAAACCTACTTATTCATCAGTATAAATTCAGAAGGGTTATAAGAATCAAAAAGACTTGTATAAAAGGATACTAGCATCACAACATCAAAAGCATAAGTTTTTACTTATATAAAAGGAGCAGCAGGAGTTTAGTTTTTCTATCTTGTCAGTAGAAAGTACATGAGTCCCAAGCTGTTCGCTACAACAACTCGGCACTTGGGGGCTACATGTTATTAGTTTAAGTTAAAGGGAAGTTTAGAGTTGGGAGCTCCAAGTTGTCGCAGGCCAACAACTCGGCGCTTGGGGGCTACTCACGGATCAAATTTTTCTACAAGTTAAGCATCAATCAAGTTCAAAAAGTTTTAGCTCCGAGTTGCAGCAGGCAAACAATCCGGAACTCGGGGGCTACATCGTTCGAAGCTCAAGAAAATGACTTATGCATCAAGGAGTCCCGAGTCGTCACAGGCAAACAACCCGGCACTCGGGGGCTACATCAGTTGAAGTTAATAAGTTTCAATACAAGCTCCAAGCTGTTACAAATTAACAACTCGGCGCTTGAGGGCTATACATATACCGGTGTAAAACAAGCTCGAGCAAAGTCACACAACTCGTCAAAAGGACTCGGAGAAAATTCCGACTCGCTTCAAAACGAGCCGGCAGGAGAAGCCGGCAACATGTACGTCAACAACCCGAGAACGTCTACATCGACGACTCGACAATGTTTACATCGACAACCCGACAAAGTCTACATCGACAACCCGGCAAAGTCTACATCGACAACCCGGCAAATGCTGAAGCCGGATGCTGCGACATCATCGACGTCTACGACTCGGCAAGTACTACATCAACAAGCCGGCAAACAACTCGGCACGGACTCTGTGTCCCAAGAAGACAACATCTACAACAAATCAAGACCTTCCGCATGAATCTACAGGTCACCCGAAAGCTCGGGGGCTACTGTCGTGGGTATGGGACACGAGTACCTGCAAGGAGTCGGAGCGTCACTAGTAGGAAAAAGCCTATCAGTGGCGAACCTGTTTTGGCTATCGCTGGCGAACATGCGGTTCGCCAGCGCTACTATCGCCAGTGGTAACAGCTTACCACTGGCGAACATCATGTTCGCCAGCGGTAAGTAAGTTACCACTGGCGAACCACTGCCTTGTTCGCCAGCGGTAGCCTTCGTTACCACTGGCGCACCACAGTTGTGTTCGCCAGCGCTATCTTTTTCAGGTTTAAAAAAAAATGGCGGCGTTCTCCGGGTTGCGTCCGCGTCGCCGCCGGAGAGGATGGAGTCCACGTCGACGAAGATGGCGGCGTTGCTCTTGGCTCGCGGTCGTCGGCGTGACGAGGACAGCGGCGTGCTCCTGGATCGCCCCGGAGTCTGACGCGGCGACGACGGCGGCGTGCTCCTGGCTTGCCTCGACGTCCTATGCGACAAGACGGCGACGCAGTTGAGCTGGTCGATGAGAGCACCACGCCGTGCTCGGCGTCGGCGAGCGACGTAGGAGAGAAAGAGAGAGGGATGGCGAGCAACGGGGCAAGTGCCACATCCGCTGCTTGGGCACAACGACGCGGTTGAGCTCGCCACTGTTGCTGGGTGTCACGGCAGCGCACGCCCGCCATGTCCGCATGCGGCGCAGGCCCTGCCTCGCCCGAGCTCCTCTCCTCCGGCCGGCCGACCTCCTCCTCGACTGCCTTGGTCGCCTGCCGCTCGACATCGTCCCAGTCTGCAAAAAAGCTTCGCCGTGACGAGCTCCCTCCGCACCTCCCGTCCCGCTCAACGACGGCCCCGCGCCCGAGCTCCCCCCGCCTCACCTCCCAAACATCCGCACGGAGCGTCGCAGCTAGAGTGCGCTTCGTGGCCCTCTCGGCCGCTGAGAGGAGGCGCGCGAGGGTGAGGAGGAGGGCAGCGGCCGACCGCGTGGTGGTGTGTGCGCGTGTTGGTGTGTGTGTGTGGTGGAGAAGAAGATAAGGGAGAGAGGGGAATTACCACCGACGAACGCAACTTCCTATGCGCTAGCGGAAAGTTAGCGCTGTTGGGTCGCACTTACCGTTGGGGAACGTGCATGTAGGTGCGCCAGCGGTACTGTATTACCGCTGGCGAACATGGATATCTGTTCGCCACTGATACTTTCCATCGTCGGTTCGTTTTTGGGCTCACAAGTACCGCTGGCGAACACGATTGTTGTGGTGCGCCAGCGGTATTTACCACTGGCGAACACTTTTTATGGTTCGCCAGCGTTAGCCTGGCGACAATAAGCCTTTTCCTACTAGTGCGTGGCCCATCAGGGGGAAGCCCAGCAGGCCAACTTCACAATCAGAGTAGGATAAGGACTCACCTTGCCAACTTGTAATAGATTAGCTGTGTCCTACAAGGACTCAACATGTAAGCCGGCCTCCTACACCATTATAAGGAGGGGCAAGGCGCCCCAA
Source organism: Puccinellia tenuiflora (assembly GCA_012064385.1). NCBI lineage: Eukaryota > Viridiplantae > Streptophyta > Magnoliopsida > Poales > Poaceae > Puccinellia > Puccinellia tenuiflora. The sequence continues at coordinate 389,999 of QRDG01000084.1, forward strand.
GAGGGCACGACTGAGAGAGAGGGAACATAGCACTTAGAGCCTCAACTCCCGACCACCACAATAGAGGAGCCGCCTCATCGGCGACTTCCACCAAGAGCATAAGGAATAAGACCTAACCACAAACAGCACGTAGGGATATTACCGGATGATGTTTCCCGGGTTCCAAAGCTGTATAAATCCCGTCTCCCGTGTCATTCGTGTACTAACCCACATCGACGATGCCCGTGCATACGTAGTCCCGTATCTTCACCGTCGATTTATACCACGTCACCACAAAATGCATGTAATATGCAGATCAAAACCATCACCTGCCCCTAAACTACCAGCCTATTAAAAGTGGACACGTGGAGCAACCAAAGAGCTTCATTTCTTGTAACAATACGTATTGGAGTAGATTTCCATTACCGAAGGGCACTACATGTATTGATCCAACAACAATCTAACTTACATCGTCTTCTTAGTCTTCCTAGGCATGTGCTTCATGTAATCAAGGATCTTCATTGCACCCTCAACTCCATCAACGCCTATTTTCTTCAATTCGTCAACAAACTCAGAAGTCCATTTCCTATCAACACTCCACTACTGCACTATCTTCGGCAGCATACCCTAGTTAACAATGTAAGGTGTGAAGGCCTTTGGCATATACTCCCTCCGTTCCATAATATAAGATGTTTTAGATGTTTTACATGTTGTCTAGATTCGGACTAAAAGAATGGAAAGTGGGTGAACACATATACTAAAACATGTGGTACAAATACGAATGTGGAAAAGACCTAAAACATCTTATATTATGGAACGGAGGGAGTAGAAGTATGATGTCCCCTCCCATGAATTGTGCTCGCAGTTGATATTTAAGTTGAAGGAAACATTGCCCTTTGGAAACCATGATGAACACTCTCATGTATGCAGATTTTAGCTCGCTATGGTTGTCATGTGCCACTGGGTTCCTAATACTTTGGAAGGATCTACATAGTTGGCAAGTTCGGCGACAAGCACGCTAGAGTTTCAAAGTTCATTTTGCTCTAACACCTCACAAACGAAAGATAAGCAGATACGCATACAATAAATTAATACTCACTCCGTCCTAAAATAAGTGTCTTAGATTTGCCAAAATATAGATGTATCTAGACATAAAACACATATAGATACATCCATTTTTTGGCAAATCTAAGACACTTATTTCTGGACGGAGGGAGTACATGGTTATTTGGTTGCATACTACCTCGAGGTGCCTATTTATGGACTTGGTTGTTCATATGCAACCTGACATGTTCACTTTTATTTTTTTTTGGAATAACTCACGAGAGTTGTGCATGAAAATGCAATTTCAACTCAGAAGTCATGCATTTTGGAACTTTCAGTCTCTATTGCGTTAGTTGTGCATCTGACACAGAGATTTATAATAGCACGCGAAGGTAATAATTAAATCAATGCATTTCATATACGAGTTTGGACAACATTCTCAAGGCTAATAAAAACATTATTAAGAATTCACGTGCATTATTTGATGCAGAGACCAGATATGGTTCATACTTCTCGAGAAATATGATACCCCTTGGAGGCACACATTCCCATGGGTACAAACAAAACTCGACCTAATACACAAAGTAAATGGAAATAATACCAACTTGCGTGATAACCATAATCTTTGTTAGCAAAAGTAACAGGTAAATTCCATTGTTTACCTCAGAGGTCGTTTGCCATCATTTCGAGCCGGAATCATGAAATTAATTTGTGATTCCATACACAACCTATTTGATAGTCATGGAATTGGACATATCATTTCATTTAGAATTTCAGTAAAATATCTATTATATGTTATGCCAATTCCTAACACTAACAATGTCATTTTACGTGCCAAATGAAATGAAATGGTGACATTAATTCATTTCTATCAAATGAAATGAAATGATGGGTGCCAAACAAGCTCTTAGCAATGATTTTATGACCTTCTTATCCCAACTTATTTGTGAACTTGTGACAAGTTTACCATATTTTATTAGTTTAATACGTGCAACAATAAATGAATATAACCAAGTTAAAACACAACATATCCCATGCTACTTCTAATTAATTAATCATCAAAACTAAATAAATCTAAGATTCACATGAAAACTTTCTCCATTTGGTCGAATCTATATAATCACATGAATTCCACATCAATGCCTACTAGTTAGAATCATAAGAGTGTGAAAACCTAAGTACGCCAAAATATTTTGCACATTACTAGAAGAATTCAAATAACTATAGCGGGTCACCTAATCGATAATCGGAGGCTTTGATTTATATGCCAGGTTATATCTCCTTTTCTTTTACATTATGCTAGATTTGGCTCCAATAGTCCAATACATATGTTGTATGGACATATTGTACTCTGTTTTCTCTCTAGGACGTCATGTCCTATAAATTTCATTAATATCCAAATATAGCAACAACGTTAAAGATCCACAATATCACCAGCAACAACAAATAGAACAGAAAAAACAAAATATATGAAGTGCGCTATTAAGATTACTTTCAAAGGAAAATAAAAAATAAAGGAGGAACTCGGAGTCTTGAAATGATAAAAGCTATATATATTGTCATGTTCTACAAACTTGCAACAACATAACTGATTAATCAATATAAATTGGACATGTCATTTCATTTAGAATTTCAACAAATGCACTATTATATGTTATACCAATTCCTATCCCTAACCATGTCATTTTACTTGCCAAATGAAAAGAAGTGATGCCATTAATTCCTTTCTGCCAAATAAAATGAAATGATGGATGCCAAACGAGCTCTTAGCTATGACTCTATGACCTTTTTAAGCCAACTTATCCATGAAGTTGTGACAACTTTACCATATTTTATTAGTTTAATACGTGCAACAATAAATGAAAATAACCAAGTTAAATAACACAACATATCCAATGCTGCTTCTAATTAATTAATTATCAACACTAAATAAATCGAAGATTCACATGAAAAATATGTCCACTTTTGTCGAATCTATATAACCGCAAGCAGGCCACGCCGATGCCTACTAGTGAGAATCATAAGAGATGTGAAAACCTAAGTAGGCCAAAATTATTTTGCACATTAGTAAGAGCAATACAAAGAACTATAGCGGGTCACCTAATCGACGACTAGATGCTTTGATCTTTTAATGCTATTTTCTAGGTTACATCTCCTTTTTCTTTTACGTTCTGCTAGATTTGGCTCCAATAGTCCAATAAATATGTTGTATGGACATGTTGTACTTTGTTTTCTCTCTAGGACGTAAAAATCATGTAAATTTCATTAATACCCAAATATGGCAACAACGGTTAAAGATCCACAATATCACCAGCAACAACATAATAGAACGGAAGACCAAAATATATGAAATGCGTTGTCAAGATTACTTTCAATGGAAAATAACAAAATAAAGGAGGAACTCGGAGTCTTAAAAATGATAAAAGCTATATATATATATTGTCATGTTCTACAAACTTGGACCAACATAACAGATTAGTCAATGCAAATTCAGATTAGTTATTTCTTCAGAATATTTTTTACTAGGAAACTACTCCATCCAGCAAGGCGTGTACATAAAAGTTTCTTGAATATCTCCATTTGGGCCAGCAATATCGGCATAATACTTTGGATATATGTTACCTAGTTCTTCAACCTTGGAGGTGTTTAAATGGTACGCCAATCCTCTGCTCATCTTACTACTCAGGAAGACGATCTCTTTGAAAGGATGGATTCCAAGGATTGAAGCAGAATTGTGTCTGGGACATTGTTATCGGAGTCCCATTCAAAATTATCGTCTACCAATGTAGATTCTCCAGCATTGTAAAGATCAAAATAATTTCCTTCGTTGTAGTTAACATCCATGTCCATCCAGTCCCCGTGTTTACCGTATGAAACTCTGAATTTCTTATATGCCCCGCTAATTAGGCAAAAGGTCCCCACTAATTGATGTAATTAATGCCCTGCTAATTTGCAAAAAACTGCTAATTTGCAAAAAAAACGTCGAATTTGGTGAATTTGGACTAAACTGTCCCGGGTATGCAAGTTGTCGGACTACCGGTGCACAGTTTGCAAGAACTGGGACTAAATTGCTTCCACCGTGCAAGTTGTGGGATGAAAAATGTATATACCTCACGCCCCATATGAAACGAGGTGTCAGGAAAATAACGAAATAAAGGAGGAACTCGGAGTCTTACAAATGATACAAGATTGCACCAACTTGCACCAACAGAACTGATTATTCAATACAAACTTGCACTAGTTATTTCTTCAGAATAATTTTTACTAGGGAACTACTCCATCCAGCAAGGCGTGTACATAAAAGCCTCTTGAATATCTCCATGCGGGCCAGAAATATCGGCATAATACTTTGGGTATATGTTACCTAGTTCTTCAACCTTGGAGGTGTTTAAATGGTACGCCAATCCTCTGCTCATCTTACTACTTAGGAAGACGATCTCTTTGAAAGGATGGATTCCAAGGATTGAAGCAGAATTGCGCACGCCTTTGTCAACCACGTCTTCTGTGTCTGGGACATCGTTATCGGAGTCCCATTCAAAATTATCGTCTACCAATGTAGATTCCCCATCATTGTAAAGATCAAAATAATTTCCTTCGTTGTAGTTAACATCCTGCAAGATCCATGGCCCGTAAACTTGCCGAGGATAGTTCAAACATGACAGCAGTGGCGCAAGGTCCCTATCATGCTCCAACACCCACTCGACAGATCCACAAGATTCTTTAAGGACCCATACCTGAAGCTGGGATGAATGTCCAGGTACTAGTGCAAAATACACTCCCTTTTTCGACTTTCCTAGATAGTAGCAATCATGGCAGCTCCAAGATTCGAAAATGCTCGGTGGTGGTTTAATTACCTGGTATGTGCAATCTGATAATGATAGCCTGCAAGAAACCATATTATTTGCCAACACATCAGCAAACCATAGGATCAACCAAAATCTAATCTAATAATGATGATCAAGAAGTGCGTGCGTAGCTACCTGATAACAAAATATTTCACGCAATGCACATAGAGTGCACCACGCCAATAGACGTTTTGATGATAATCAGGTGAAACATATGCTCTCAAGTCGGCCACTGTCCCTGCGGCCGGCCCTTGCCGTATGAACGTCTCCTCCTCCCATCGTCCGTTCGTCGACGAGAAGACCCGTACTACGTACGACGAAGGCGGCCATTCCGATTCAAACACATTGGGTTCGATTCGATCCATAATGAAAGGAATACCAGGTATCAAGAACACTTGATAGCAGTGAGGCGACGTTGTCGTAGGATCAAACACGAGGTACTCGTCGTCGATGCACCACTCCATCCCTATGCTCTTGGGCGGTCGCGGCGGCAACAATGGCGACTCCCACCCCGTGGCCGGGTTAGCCACGCGGTCGTCGAGAAAGAGGAGGCCGTTGCAGTGGGCGTCCGCGGAGTAGACGAGCCTTTCTCTGACCCCGAGCTGGCCCTCCGACGGAGGCGGGCGGCAGAAGAACTCGGAGTAATATAGGCCCCTGAAGTTGATGAAGATGCCGGCCAACGAGTGCGGGAGGAGATCGGCGCGCAGTATGCGGCGGGCGTCGATGATGTCCCGCCACGCCTTGCAGACGCACCGGGAGGTGGCGCTGCCGCGTGGAGGGAGGCGGCCGAGGACGCCGGCGAGCGCGTCGTCCGGCAGCCGCCGCGTCTCGTCGTTGTCGCCCTGCTGCTCCATGGATGATGGATCGATCGTTCCCGTGCTCGATCGTTGCACGATAATCGGTTGGAAGTTGGTCCTTGGGTGGGTTTGTGGACTTTGGGCAACGGAGATCCCGGTTGGACACGCAAGATAACGAAACGGCCCACGAAGAACCACGAGAGTACGCGAGGGAAACTAGCTAGACGATCGACCGGACAAAGCCCATCTTTCTTCCCTACTCCGACTCCTACCACGACTTAATCCCGAAACCAAACAGGATTCCCGTCTCGTGCGTCTACATTAAATTAAATTAAATATTCCGTGCAAGAGCTTAGCCCCCACCCCACGCCGCCACCATTGATCCGCAATCATAAGCTATGAAGATGAAGAAATCCATGGCCCTGTTGGGGGCGCCGCCGCAGCTGCTTCTAATACCAGACGACATCCTCGCCTGCATCCTCCGCCGTCTCGCGCCCCGCAGCCTCGCCGCGTCCCGTTGTGTCTGCAAAAGCTGGTGCGCCGTTATCGACGATCGTCACCTGCTGCGGACAGACCTACTCCCGCTATCGCTCTATGGGATCTTCATCATGGAAAAGCACATTGTGCACCTTCCGAAATTCTTTGCGAGCCCGTTGACACAGGGCAAAACTGCTCCATGGCTGGACTACCTGGACTCCAGAGACATGACTTTTATGTATGTTCTGAACCACTGCAATGGTCTCCTTCTGCTTTGGGAGCGGGTGGTTAATCCGGCGACACGGCAATGGGTGGTTTTGCCTCCGCCCCCACCCCGATGCGTTGGAATGCTGGACGACAAGTGCCTTGTTTTCGACCCTACCGTCTCGCCACACTACGAGGTGTTCTACATTCCTTACGTTCCTAGCATACTTGGTAGAACGCCAATGTTCCCTGTGGAATCGGAGTGGCCGCCCTCTCGATATACAACACTGGTCTTCTCTTCAAAGACGTGGAGATGGGAGGAGAGGTCGTTCCTCCGGAGAGGGGAGGAGGCTGCAGGGACCATTGACGACATGGTATCAAATGACCCATTGCCACACAAGCATCGCCATGTCGTCTACTGGAAAGAAGCGCTTTACGTGCACGCTCAAAATGACTCCATTATACGGTATATCCATTATTCGCCCCTTAAACATGCATGGTTACTTTAGTTGGTTCATTATTACTAGTACTATTTTCCTATTATTCTTTTTAAGCTGAAACTCATTGTAATATTCACTAACTAGCATGTTGCCCATTTGACATTTGCAGCATAATATTGTCCGATGGTGAGTACGAAGTGATCAAATCACCAGCCGGCGATAAAATGTGTGGCACTCTTTATCTAGGGAAATCGGAGAAGGGGGTGTACTGTGCTTTAACTTGTAGTGGGCACAAACGGCTTCAAGTATGGCTGCTTACGGAATTGTGCGGTAAACTGGAGTGGATATTGAAGAATGACATTGGACTTGTGCCAGTGGTGGAAATGTTTTCAGGGGACTTTCATGATGATCACTCCGCATCGTGGATCTTACATAAACGTAACTATCATGAAGATATACGTGAAGATAAATTTGAATGGAACTTTGAAGATGGCGTTATCCTCGAGGCTGCTCGTAAGAATGAATGTGACTATAGGGGTGAAGATATTCATTTTCTTGGATTCCATCCATGCAAAGAGGTTGCCTTGTTGTGGTTATCAGATCAAGAAAGAGTAGTTGCTTACCACTTGAGTAGCTCGAAAGTTCAATACTTGGGAAAGTTGCGATTAGACACTTTAGGATCTTCCTTTCCGTACACTCCATGTTGGACTGGAGAGTTACTTGGAAAGAATTAATTATGTGTCCATTGTTTTACCGCATGTAACTTATCGCTCGTGAATATGGATTTTTGTCGGATATAATTTTAACACCTGACTTCAATACCTTATTCATATTTCCTTTATATTTTTCTTCACTGTTTTATCCACATGAGCTTAATAGAAATTGTTTAGATAACTTCATTGATCGTGTTGGGGCGATCCTAGCATTTGGAGTCTCGGCCATCAGATCGTGGTGCTAGACGATCCTCACTATCCATCTTCTCGATCTAGTCCTTTTGTAGCATCCAATTAAAAAAAATCAAAACCATGCATCATCATCATGGTCACGTTGCATTTAAACCATTTAAATTTGGATTTGAAATCCAAAACCCAAAACAATTAGTGAAAATCACATAAAGGACACCCTATTTGCTTAACGCAAATCTTTAGATTTTAACAAATTGTTTGGATGTCAAAATGGTATCAAAATATTCAAATTGTAACAAGCTTTCCAAAACTTATTTTTTTTCTAAAAATGTTTGAATCACTCTTGAATTCAATTCTGAATTCAAATCATTTCAATAAATAAAGTTGAAAACTAAATTTTATAAAAAGGCAATTGCGAACAAAAAAAACCCGGTGATAGATTCGTCCCACACACCATACGCTAAAAACCGGACTGACACCCTCTGTCTCTATCCCTCTCACTAACATGTGGGTTCATGACCCATAACCTTGCCTGACGTCGATGATTAGTCTCCTATTCAATTCTCTTAAACGAGCATGCAAACTGCCGCACCACCTTGCTCCTCTTAAACCCCAACCCCTCCTCTTCATTTGTCGTCGATGATTACTCTCTTATTCAATTCTCTTAAACGAGCATGCAAACTGATGCACCACCTTGATCCTCTTAAACCCCAACCCATCCTCTTCATTTGCCCTCAAACCACACCACCTGAGAGCCTCTAAGCTACTCGTATTCATCCCCGCAATCCCGCCACTGCCGCTGGGCTTAAACACTGGTAAGAGCTGGGACATTCCGATACCCTCTGCTTTGTGAACGAGGGTGGTTGCCCCCATGTGTGGTTTTGGTAATTAATGACAATCTCTATGGACTAATGTTTGTATTGAGCTACTTGTAGGTTGTGTCCATATGCGTTCTGTCGTGGGGTTGTCACGGCAAGTACCTCCTCTGGGAGGCTTAGTTGTGGGGACATTGCGACTACGAATACGGGATAGGTTAATCTTGACGAGGGACAAGGAGATTTACCCAGGTTCGGCCCCTCTTCTGGAGGTAAAGACCTACTTCCTACTTTGCTCTTTATTGCTCTGGTGATCTCGATTACAACGATTCGAGTCCCGATTCTGAGGACTCGGCGACTATCTTGCTCTGGTGTTTCTAGGGTTTCTTAGGATGTCTAATCTAAATCCCGGGGAACCCCTTATAAAGGTGGAGAGTCCCCGGGATTTGCTACTATGCCAAGTTACAATCATACACAGAGTCCTATTCTAACTCCTGGGACTCCGGGTTATTCTTGGACTTTTCACGGGCTGCCGGCTTGTTCCTTATCCAGCCCATGTTGCTTGATGTGTAACTCGGCTTTGGGCCTTCTGGTCTTGGCGGGTCCACTTTCCGGCTCCATGGGCCTACCTGGAAAGTATCCCCCCATCAGTAGCACCCGAATTTATCCTGGACGCAGCTCCGACTTCTTTGGCCTGACTCCTGGTTCCGACTCCTTTGATTCGGGATGACTCTGCGGAAGTCGTCTGCTGCTGGCCCCTGGATGAATTCCTGTAAACAAATAAAGTTAACATAAACGAGTCCTTACTGAGGACTCACCCATTTTTGGAACAAGTCAGCTCTGTCCGACGATTTATTTAACACATTTTCATTCCCGCCCGTGCGGCTCGTTGACCGTGGTCTTTGTGACGCCTCGGGTTCGCCGCGAATATGTTCGCAGGATTTCCGGGATCTTCCCGTTGCATTTAATAACGCCCCCCCCCCCCCCCCCCCCCCCGATAACGGCGGCGCCGTTATACCCCTAGGGTTTGATCTCTATATGTGTTGTGTAGGTTGTGTCCATATGTGTTGCTTGATCTCTATTTGTTGGAGTCAAGGCTAAGGGAAGAAGTTTGGATGTTGATCAAGGATAAGTGCAAGTTGATCAACACACAAGGCTTGTGAGGTTGTGTGGTGCAAGTTCGAGATGATCAACATGAAGATATCACATGCTTGAAGCTTGCCATCCACTTGAAGACAATGGCCATTTGAAGATATGCCGAAGAAGAGGTTCTCCCATCTTGATGTATGGGGGAGCAACATGTGAGTCTTCACCAAGCGGAGCACAATCAAGAAAGGTGTTCCCACTTGAGGAGATCAAGATTCACCATCTTTCTCAAGTGGAATGCGCAAGGCAAATGTATGATATTGATAGGGTTTTAGGATAGATAACCGTACTATCAAGAGGGGCTCTCAAGTGAGCTTTAGCGTATCGGTCATAGAGAGCTCAAACCTTTGCATCCTTGGCATCATCCTTTCTTGGTTATTATTTGACTCTTATTGTAGTGAGGTCTTGGTGCTTGTCATGATAGTCATGACAAGCTTAAGTCCTTCGAAAACGATATTTGGTTGCATCTTCCATTGCGTTTTCGGTGGTGGAGATTTTACCGATTCACTAGTGAGGAAAGGTTCGCACCTTCATACCCATACCAAAATCTCCATTGCCTATTCTTATTTTTCTTTTATCTAGATGTGGTTTTAGATCTTGTCTTGATCTTCAATACAAGCTCAAGGTCATCAAAAACGAATTCCGTATGAAAAACTTATTGCGGTTTTGATTTTGGGGTTTACCGGTTATTCATTTAGAGAGATATCTAACATTTCCCATTTGGTTTTACCTTCCCATATTGGACAATGATGTTTCTATGCATAATCTTGTAGTGCTCATTGTGGTGATTCCAACGAGCCCAAGATCATCGAAAACGGAGTTCGGATGTAAAAGATATCGCATTTTCCGTATGCGTTCTTCAGGCATTCCGGGTGGTCAGGAATTTTCCGGATCTATTCCGAGTGAGTCGGAATTTTCTGGATCTATTCCGAATCTAATCTGAACTGTCTAGAAAACCTTCTGTTACCGTTTCGGATTTCATCCGGAATATTCCGGACCATTCCGGATCATTCCGGATCTATTCCGGACGGCAAGAAAAACTGCATAACGGGCAGATTTCTTGAAGCCCTATTTAAGGGGCCTTCTTCCCCAAAGGTTCCCCATCCTTTGAGCTCGTTTTTGCCCCCCATTGTTGACCTTCTTAGAGCTTTCCCCCTCTCTATTCCTCCATGATTCTTGCTCCTATTTGAAGGGAAAAGAGAGAGGAGATTTAGATCTATATTTTCACCAATCCATATCTCCTCTAAGTGAGGCGAAACATTTGGATCTAGATCTTGAAGTTTCTTTGTGATTCTCCTTTGTTCTTCCTCTCAAATCTCTCTCTAGCATTAGGCCTCCTTCTTTTCAGCTTATGATTCTAGATAAGCTGGATTTTGGAAGATTGTGGGGAGAATCTGTGGTGGGTATAAGCTGGCAAAATCTGCTAGCCCTGTTCTTTTCAGCTTCTACACATTTGGCTTGTTTGATGGGTTGAAAGGTGAAATGTCTGTAACGTCCCTAAAATTCATTTGTAAGCTAGTTTTTAGTACAAATGAGATAGAAATGAATACAAAAGTATTTTTTAGTTCAAATTCCATACGTTCTACAAATCATTACATGCCAAAAAAAAAAAGTCATTCTTAGTGATTCAACCATTACAATTAGAATACTCCTGATGCAACTAAACTTTCAGCAAGGAGGAGCGGCGGAGACGTCTGCTCGGGGCGGCGGAGGACGTCGGGTGGGGGGCGAACGACCCCGGGTCGGGCGCCGGAGGACGTGGGGTCGGTCGGCGGAAGGAGGAGCGGGTCCGGCGGCGGCGGCCGGACGTCGGGCGGCGGAGCGGCGAAGCGAGGTCGGCCTCAGCGGCGGCCGGCGCTGGCGGCGGCAGTGGGGAAGCTACAAACCCTAGCCGCCATTTTTTCTCCAAGGAAGAAGGTGAGTCGGGGGAGAGACGAGGGGCAGGTGCGGGCGGCCTGGAAGTTTTCTTTTTTTTTTCTTTCGTTTCTCTGTAATCCTGGGCGGTGGCAATTCTCCGTAAATAACAAGCAAAGATATGTCCAAAGCCGATACCCCTTCGTTTCACTTGCGGGAATCAGCCCAGAATCGACTCCCCACCCGATTCTGCGTCTACGAAGGAAACGTGATTCTCGGTGGAAATAAGCTGGGCAGAATCAGAACCCTTCTTTTGGGCTTTTGGAGATTTTGGGCCAGAATCTGTTATAGGAGCTGAAAAGAAGGGGGCCTTAGTTGCTTTGGTTGGATTTGAGAGTGAAGGATTTGACCACTTAGTGTGCTCTTGCCATTGCATCCATTGCATCGGTTTGAGTTCTCCATGGTGATTCGTGCAAGTTGAAGTTGATAAGCTTGTTACTCTTGGGTGCCCTAGAGCTTGTTCCTCTAGGGCACGTTGGTACCTGTCGTGGGGTTGTCACGGCAAGTACCTCCTCTGGGAGATTGAGTTGTCGGGCTATTGGCGACTAGGAACACGAGAGGTGATTACTCTCGACGATAGACAAGGATTTACCCAGGTTTGGCCCCTCTTCTGGAGGTAAAGACCTACTTCCTGCTTGTGCTTTATTGCTCTGGATTGGTATCGATTACAATGGTCCGGGTCTCGATATCTGGAGACTCGACGACTATCTCGCTCTGGTGTTGCTAGGGTTTCTTAGGCTTCACTGATCTAAGCCTCGGGGAACCCCTTATAAAGGTGGGAGAGTCCCCGGGCTTGCTACTATGCCAAGTTACAATCATACACAGAGTCCTACTCTATCTCTTGGTACTCCGGGTTGTTCTTGGACTCATTGCGGGTTGGACGACTTGTTCCTTATCCAGCCCATGTTGCTTGAAGTGTAACCCGGCTTTGGGCCTTCTGGTCTTGGCGGGTCCACTTTTCGGCTCCATGGGCCTACCCGGAAAGTATCCCCCCATCAGTAGCCCCCGAATTTATCTTGGACGCAGCTTCGACATCTCTGGTCCGACTCCTGGCTCTGACTTCTCTGGTTCGGGGCCGACTTTTTGTAGAAGTCGTCTGCTGCTGGCTCCTAGATGAATTCCTGCAAACAAATAAAATTAATAAAACGAGACCTTCTTTAGGACTCGCCCATTTTTCGAACAAGTCGGCTCTGTCCGACCGATTTTAAATATTCCTTTTCCACACGTGTGGTCTGTTGACCACGGTCCTTGTGACACCTCGGGTTCATTGCGAATCTGGCTTGCGGGATCTCCGGGATCTTCCCATTTCAATTTAATAACACCCCCCGCGACAATGGCGGCGCCATTATCCCTTTAGGATTTTGTCCTTATCTGTTCGTCCTATATAAGCAGGGGAATAGATCTCATTTGCCCCACTGCCCTTTCACTTCGTCTTCTTCCTCACAAATCCTCCCGGAGGAAGGCATGGCGATGAAGAGCCCTCCGGGATCGATCGCCCCTCCGGCAGGGTGCCGGGATCAACTTCAGAATCACCCCCGGATTAGGGTTTATGGTAGTGGTGCCTCGGGGTGACTTCTCTAGAAAATAATGACCACCTTGACGTTTTCACGACTAATCTGATTTTATAGGCGTCTGAGGGGGCCGAGGGGACCCACAAGGAGCAGGGACGGGTCCCACCCGCGGCCCTAGGGTAGGCCGCGGCTGGGGGTCGTCCCTGCCCTGTGGGTGGCCCCCAGGGCTGCCCTCTGAACTGGAACTCCGTCTTGGCGAATAAAAAATCCTCGTAATATTCATCGCATTCCGAGAATATTTCCTATGGTAAGTTTCTGAAACGAAAAGACAGCAAAAACAGGAAACTGGCACTAGACATCTTGTCAATAGGTTAGTCTGACAAAATGCATAAAAATGATGTAATATTATAGTAGAAACATGTGAAAACATCACAAAACTAGCATGAATCAACAAAAATTATAGATACGTTCGACACGTATCAGGAGCCAAAAAATATTTATAAGCCTTGACAGATGAATTGTCAGTTCAGCTGCACCTGGAAACAAGCTTGCTTGACACAGTTTATCAGTAGCAACAGTTTTATGACAGTACCAGTAGTGATATAACAACATCAGCAAAATAAAGACAGCAATAGTGATTGATGTAAACAGCAGGTTTAAAATATTGTAGGCATAGGGATGGATGAACTGGCGTTGCATGGATAACATAGTTCATGAAATAGTCATACATAGAGCAATTGCAGGTAGATAATAATAATTAAGCATCCAAGTACTAGTCAATCATAGGCATGTGTTCCGTATATGTGCTAGCAATGAGAAACTTGCACGACATCTATTGTCCTACCAGCCCGTTTGCAGCGGGGCCTCAAGAAAAACTACTGATAATTAAGGTGCTCCTTTTAATAAAGCACCGGAGCAAAGCATTAACACTCAGTGAACACATGTGATCCTCACATCGCAGCCATCCCCTCCGGTTATCCCAATTTCTATCACTTCGGGGCCTCGGGTTCCGGACAACGGCATATGCATACAACTTGTAGATATGATCCAAAACAATAATTATACTCATGAAACAATAACATGTTCAGATCTGAGATCATGGCACTCGGGCCCTAAATGACAAGCATTAAGTATAACAAGTTGCAACAACGACATATAGCACTAACAATAGATACTAGGCACCATGCCCTAACAATCTTACATCTATTAGTGAACGATCTCATCCAATCCCTTCCATCCCCTTCAGCCTACAACGGGGAATTACTCACACATGGATGGGGGAATTATGAATGGTTGATGGAGAGGCGGTTGTGACGACGATGGCGATGATCTCCTCCAATTCCCCGTCCCGGCGGGGTGCCAGAATGGAGTTTCTGACCCCCGAACTAGGGTTTTCGGTGACGGCGGAGCTCCTCAAATCATTTCAATAAATAAAAATTGAAAACGAAATTTTATAAAAAGGCAATTGCGAGCAAAAAACCCAATGATTGATTCGGCCCACACACCATCTGCTAAAAACCGGACTGGCACCCTCTGTCTCTATCCCTCTCACTTACATGTGGGTCTGTGACCCATAGCCTTGTCTAACGTCAACGATTAGTCTCCTATACGCCCAAAAAACAGCGCGCGCTGGATCTAACAACCTTTTAGCGCGCGCGGGGCTAAAAATACTGCTCCAGCAAAAGCTCTATAAACCAGCGCGCTGGACGAAGCTGGACTGAAAGCTGCATATGTAGCGCGTTGCTTCCAGCGCGCTGGGCAAAAGAAAGACTGAACGCGCGAAGAAAACTGCCAGGAAATTTCCCCTTGCGCGCGCGCTGGAATATAGCGCGTCTGCTAAAGCAAAACAGGCGTCGCGCGCGAGAAATCACAATTCTGGCGCCGCAAAAAAAATTTAGCGCGCCGGCGCGTAGGGCGTCTGTTGGAGATGCTCTATGAGCCGAGCAGCCAAGCAGTTCTAGTTTACTGGACTTTCGTCGTGAGGGCGTGGGGACATGGGACTGGCGTGGGGCAGCGGGCGGTCAGAGATTGGCGATGGTGGAGCTGATCTCTTCGTTGCCATGCTCGGCCACACTGGTCGCTGGCGCGCTGCGCGTAATGAACAGTAGCTACCAGCGAGTCTCTTCTATCGGCTCAAAATAGAAGCTCAATGCCCCTGCTATCCTGCAAGTCCGAACGCTCCAAGCTACTCTCCCTCTCCCTGCTGCTAATTTTCAGTTCATCTATTAGTTGGGAAAGTTCTAACTACGCGTGCAAATTGTTTTTCCCAGATCGTTGTTTACTATCTAGGTAAGAGGAAGCGATGATTACGGGAAAGTTGTTGATTCATTTTTTAAATGAAAGAGAAGTGATTCTGAATTTATCAATCAAATTGTAGGCATTCTTCTTCCTCCATCAAAATTTTGTAGGCATTCTATTTATAATTTGATTGATAAATCGCTCCGATTGCTTGTTAGTCTATCTGATTATGTAAGTTCTCGAAATATTACAAACTCAAACTTGTCGTACGTATTTGCCTTTCAAAAAACAAACATGTAATTTTGGAGCCATGAGGACGGGCTGCTCCGCCACCCTCTCCCTCTCCTCTCCAAGCCCAAGTCACAAGTCACGCGAAACCGCACGCGGCTCCGGTGACACTGGCTTGTAGAGACGTTTGAGGGGAGAGATGTATCACGCGGGGAAGGAAACAAATATCCCGTTCGTTGCTTGTTGGGAGGATGGACGGATCAGATTGCATAATGGCGTGGATTGATGACATGGCGATTTGTCTCCAATTGCAGCTGGTTTACTGGAGCGGCAGTTATGGGTATTGTTCAGAATTCGAGCAGTCACCTTTATTTTTTTAAAAACTTTAACACCTCCAATATATTAGGAACGCAAGCCGCCTCATTAAAAACCTTCCAACCCCCATAGGTACCCTAGAAGGAAAAGAGTGCGTCTGAAACTTGCGCCCTTTAAACAGTTATAGTTACATCATTTACAAGATTGTCAAGAATAAAACTAGGGGTTCATCGACCCAATCACATGAAAGCTTGCTAATGAAATAATGCCTTGCTAAATCATGGGCCACCCCATTTGCTGATCGAGGACAATGCTTAACCTTGACGATTCCCAATCATTGAAAATAAATCCACACACTCTGCAAAAATTGCCGCCGCCGAGTCCCACCATTGATTTTGGCCAGTAAAAAAATTACTCACGTCCACAAAATCCGTCTCTGCTTGAATGTTATGAAAGCCTAGAGAGTTAGCAAAGATCAATCCATCCCTCATTGCTCTTGCCTCCATAGAAATAATATCCGCACCCCTTTCTACATATAGACATTGAGCTGCAATGAAATTCCCTCGATCGTCACGCAAAATAGCTCCTGTAGCACCAGCTCCCACATCCTCATGAAAGGCAGCGTCAACATTTAGTTTCACCCAGTTCGGATCAGGTTTTGCCCACCTCTCGACAGTGCTTGCGAGACTCTGAGTCGAAGCCTTTTTATGGTTACTTGCTATAGCCAGGACAGAGATATGCCATCTTGTAACAAGCGGTACTCGTTCATTATGCGTTACCTGTCTTCGAATCCACCATAAGTACCAGCAGCCAATCAACAACACCTCTTTGAAACCCACACTTGGCATAAAACCCAGAATAGAGTCATCCTGGTTAAGTATTTCTTCAATAATAACCGATCCCGATCTTTCGTATTGGGCAATGGCATTTATTTTTTTCCAAGAGACCCAACTTTCTCCAAAGTTCAGTCGCAGGTTGACACTGGAAAAAAATGTGCTTCACATCCTCCGCAGCTAAATGGCAGATCGGACACTCCCCAGAAGTTCCAATATGCCTATCTGCAAGAATACATTTTAGCGGAATAATTCCATGCAGCGCCCTCCAGCCAAATACCTGAACTTTACGTGGAATCTGAAGTTTCCACAGAACTCTCCAAACTGTAGCATTTGTGGATGGGCCAGGACCCGGAGAAGAATTTGCATGCCTCCTAAAAGTATGTATCCATTCAGCATGGTACACAGACCGCACAGAAAAGATACCCGTTCTGTTCAAGTGCCAGGCTATAAAATCGTCAAAAGCTTGAAAGCTTAGAGGAATTCTCAAGATCCTCTCAACATCTATAGGATTAAAAATATCCATAATCAGTCCTTCATCCCAGCTTCCCGTGTATGGATCAATCAAATCACTAACCCATGAGATAACTGTTTGTGCACGTGGAGTAATTATCTTCCTATCAGGGCTTGATGGGATCCACGGATCAGTCCAAATATTGACTTGTTCTCCTGTACCAATTCTCCAAATATATCCCCTTTTGAAAGTTGCAATACCTGCAACTATACTTTGCCATGTAAAGGAAGAGCCATTTTTTGGGCCGGCCTGGAGCATGCTTCCATTAGGGTAGTATTTCGCCTTTAAGATCCGAGCACACAACGAGTCCGGATTGGTAATTAGCCTCCAGCACTGTTTAGCTAACAAAGCCAGGTTAAAAGAATGTAAATCTCTAAAACCCATTCCTCTCTCACTTTTTGGATAACACATTTTCCACCACGAGTACCAATGCATCTTCTTATCATCTTCCTCATCGCCCCACCAAAATTGAGCAATCACATCAGTTATGTCCTTACAAACCCCCTTCGGTAGGTTGGTAGGTTAAACACAGACATTGCAAAAACAGGAATTGATTGAGCAACAGCCTTTAATAAAATTTCCTTACCGCCCAAAGATAGTTGCTTCTCCATCCATCCTTTTAGACGTTGCTTAATCCTTTCTACAAAATGTTTGAAGCAGTCACTCCGATCTGCTCCAACCATAGCAGGTAATCCCAAATATTTATCCGAAAGGGCTTCCGTATCAATGTGTAA
Source organism: Puccinellia tenuiflora (assembly GCA_012064385.1). Lineage (NCBI taxonomy): Eukaryota > Viridiplantae > Streptophyta > Magnoliopsida > Poales > Poaceae > Puccinellia > Puccinellia tenuiflora. The sequence goes on from QRDG01000084.1 coordinate 407,938, forward strand.
CTCTTGACATATATCAGCTCTAGTATCCACATTAGTATTTGGACTAAAAAAAATACTTGACTTAGCCAAACTCACCATCTGCCCAGAATTTGCACAGTCGAGATCCAACACTTGCTGTAAGGAAGTTGCATTTAACACATGATTGTTATTGTAGGAATTAATTTATTCCACAATTGTGTAGCTGTATTTCTGGAGCGCGTTATGGCTATTATTCCGGATCTGAACGGCCATGCATCTCGATCCCATCCTATATCGGTTGGTTGCTACTGTAGAAATTTATTAGTTATTCAACAACCGCCACTAGTAGAAAAATAGCCATTTGTCCCGGTTGGTTTGGGCCATTGGTCCCGGTTCCCCAACCGGGACAATTCAATCGGGACGAATGCTCGTCCCGGTTGGGACACCAACCGGGACGAATGGGGGGGGGGGGGGGCACGTGGCCCGGCCACAGGCAGCAGGGGCGGAGGCTTTCGTCCCGGTTCGTAATACGAACCGGGACTATTGTCCCGTCAGATTTTACTTTTTTCAAAAATTTCAGAAAATTGTTTAAATTTATAAAATAAATAATGCTTATTCTATAATTCATAAAAATATGAATAAAATACCAAAATGTTCAGAAAAATAAGACCTATTTGATTATGAAAAATGCATGCATGTTTAAAAAACTTAAATTAAATATTTCTTAGAACTACAAAAATGGCACTACTAGTTAAATAAGAGGAACCACTATTACACATCATCGCCACGAATATATATATTACACACATCTCATTCGTCGTCCTACATATATACATCTCTTTTACACTCTCCCTATTTAATTTCAACCTTACAGTAGTATTCTCCTTTCGGATCTAGGACCTCTGCAAGTAAGAATCCGGCAAATTCCTCTTGAATTGCTTGTATGCGATCGTGTGGTAGAAGGCCATCCCGCAACCGTTCGATCTAATTAAAAAAGGGTCAATATATATGAATGAAAGTAAACAGAATTGATGGCAATAAACTAAGATTATGAATATTGCATACGCACTTGAAGTTGTTCTAAGATTCTGCCCTTCTCACAGCACGTCTGACGAATGAACTCGCAGACGTAGTATCCACATAAATGATTCCCACTTCCCTGGCTCAAACACTTTACGGGAACAGAGTTCAATCAAAATAATAATGAAGAATGGTAATGGTATTGAACTAGAATCAAAGAGATGCGCGGATCTAGATAGTACTACTTACATTTATTGGTTTAAATGTAAGCTCCTTCGCCCATTCACCCCTAGCCCTGGCGGTGAATCGTTTCCAAGCCCTGCCCGGCAAAGAAAATGAATAAAGGAGTTATATATTAATTACTTGCTATCAGTAAATGAACGGAAAGTTGCCGATAATGCCATAATGATTGAAATTACCTCTGGAGGCATTCCTGCATGTCCGCCCACTTCTCAAGGGGTTTATGTAAGGAGTCCATGACTTGTACTACTCCTTTGTCAGGCATAATGATTAGCAGAATAAAGTGGAAGCTGTGCACGCATAAGTCATCAATTATACACTTAACATCGAGAAATTAAGCGAAATAAAATATGTAGAAGACAGTAACACTTACTTGAAGTTGTAAGGAAATAATATTTCTCTTTTGATTTCGTTGAACCGTAACGCATTTACCAAGTTATTCTCGGTTTGGTCGTAAAAATCAAGGAGAATTTTTTCATGAACGGTATTTGGATCAACGAACCCAATGTCATAGATTTGTCCTCTTTTGCATTCGAGAATCTTCATTCTGCATAATTAATATAGTGATAAGTAAGATAATTATAAATGCAATGAACGAGGTGAGCTAGGTAGAGACTTAACTACAGAAATAATACTTACAGACAATAGGCGCTGATGATAGCTTTGTCAAGGGCTTCTTGTTGGTATAACTGAAATAATTCACAAAATTAAATCATTACGTGGTCATCTCCATGCCCGTAATGCTCGTTCTTATATCCCACGTAGATCCAATTTTCCCCTTTCTTTGAGGCTGCCATGTACCAACTATGCAATCTTCGCATTTTTGTTGGTAGATCTTTGACTAACTGAGATTTGACGAGAGGATGCCCGTGCCGGTATTTGTATTTTGGAACTATTTCTTCATGTAATTGTAATTGGTCTAAGTACTGAGCAATAGACAAGCCGTGAGCAGCGGCTGCTTCTCCGTACATTGCAACAAACTCAGGATCGATGCCGACCGCAGGTTTGCTCGACCCCACCTTGGTATCGGAAAACACTTTGAGCAGGGGGCACGATTGTTTTTGCTGTTCTCCTAGCTGGGCAACTGTCTTCCGGCTTGCACTAATACTCTTCGACCGCTGTTTATTTGCCCGAACCGACTTGAGAATAGAGCGGTCATAGTCTGGTGTCAGCTTTGGCGGGGGTTGGGCATAATTTTTCAGCATTTTCACGACAGCGGCATGTTCTTCTGGGGTGTCGGGGAACTTTGGCGCTTTCGCCTTCTTTGCCTTCAAGTTAGCAAACCACTTATCCGTTTCCCCTTTTGCGATCGCCTTATTTTCCTCCACCGTATAGTCATAAGGTCTCTTGGCAAGATTCTTATGAGGTACTTTTGGGAGGGGTGACCTTGAACGTTTCGGTGATCGGTTTTTATCAAACCCCAGAGTACCCACACGTGGCGCCGGAGAAGACTTACGCGGCGGCGGAGACGACTGACGCGGCGGCGAAGACGGCTGCTCTGGAGACTGGTGAGGCGGCGGAGACGGCGCCTGAGGCGGCGGCGGTGGAGAGTGGTGAGGCGGCGGAGACGGCGCCTGAGGCGGTGGAGAGTGGTGAGGCGGCGGCGGTGGAGAGTGGTGAGGCGGCGGAGGCGGCCAGTTTGGAAGCACGATGAATTCCTTTGGCCATAGAATAGTCCCTTTCTTGGCTTCTCCAAGTTCAACCACCTCCCCATCTTCACCTGCAGGGTGTTCCAGCTTCAGCTCCTCAAATCCTTTACTAACTTCATCGACCCCGACAATAGCGTAGCCATGAGGAACCGGGGAGCAATGGAAAGTTGGTGTAGGTCCAATTGGTACGGCATAGCCGAACGCCACCTTCATGGTTATGTTGAACACTTTCACATGTAGCTCACAAGGTGTGCTCTTCGTGATATCATCCACTGGGTAGCGACGAAGAGCATCCGTCGTCAGTGCATCATCATCACGTGCCGGGACCATGCTCGAAGCCACGCTGCTTTTCCGATATGATGGGTCGGTAGCATCGACTGCAGCTTCTACAACGTGCTGCTGAGATAGGCCGGCAGTGCCTTGCTGGCTAAGTTCGTTAATTTGATCCTGCTGCCGCTTCATTTGATCCTGCTGCCGCTTAATTGTTTCTTCTATATTACGCAGCCGGTCTGCAGCACCGATTGCTTCCCTTGCCTCCCTTTCCTTTCTCCTCTGATGACTTTTATCGGGAAATATTTTCCTTTCCACGGGAAACCCATGTTTCCACGGCTTGGAGCCTTTGGTGCCTCGTGTTCGTCCATCATGTTCTTTATTCCCAAGGGCGCGTGAAAGCTCGTCAACCTCTCTATCGGGACGGAACCGTCCCTCTTCAACATCCTTGTATGCTTTCCTAATTTCTTCGATGGGTAGTAGGGGATTATCCTTGTGTCTTCTGGTATATATGCACTTTCCTTCTGCGTCCAATGTGCCCCCATGCCCGTAAAACCAATTTCTTGTCCGTTCGGTCCATCCTTCTTTTATAGGCTCTGGAACGATCCCTTTAGCCAGCAGGTCGGCCTGAAGCTAGTCCCACTTAGGCATGGAACAGGCGTAGCCAGCAGCCCCCATAGTATGGTGGTACTTCTTTTTAGCAGCATTTGCCTTATTTTTTGCAGACTTTGACTGAGCTTCCTCCGATTTCTTGTACGCCACAAAATCTTCCCAGTAGTCTCTTATCTTCTCATACCCGTGATCGAAATCCGGAGTTTTATCTTTCAAGATGAAGTCGGTGTACAATCTGTTCTTAAATTTGTTGAATAGCTCGGCCATCTTCTTAAGAGTCCACGCCTTGACTTTATCTACTAGAGCTTTTTTTCGGGCATCCATCTCCTCCTCATCTGGCTCCCCCTCCTCTGGATCCACCTCTGGCAACGGCAATGTGAAATTAACCATGACCTTTTGAAAAAGGCGTCTTTTGCCTTCAGGGCCGATATAGCTAACTTTAGGATCTCTTGGCTTATTCCATTCTCGGATGGTGATCGGGACGTAGTCCCTAACAATAACACCGCATTGCTTCACAAATTTTTGTCTAACATCAATTGGAGCAATGGGTTCGCCGTCTGCAGCGACTTCTTCGATCCTGTAGCGGACATTGTCCTGCAACTTTTTGGTTGGGCCTCGTTTCGTCCTCACAGAGGATTTGCTCGATCCGGATGGCTAAAAGAAGAAATACCGTTAATATGTGTATATGGACAACAGAGGCTAAATTAATTAATATAAATATATATGCACCTCGTCGGAGTTTGTAATAATCAATGTTGCACCGGAGCTGCCGGCTTCTGCCTTGTCGGCTTCTCCCTCATCGGAGATGCCGAGTTCGGCCTCTTTCCAGGCGTTGAGAGACTCATCCCCCTCACCGGAGTCGTTCAGAAAGTGACTTGTTTCATCATCGCCGCAGATTATATCCTCGAGGATATTTTCCTGAATTTCATCTCTGCCATGTGGTTCCATAGTTTCTGCAAAATAGGAAAGTTATTTTTGGAGCCGTCTCTGCCGTGTCGTTCAGAAAACTTGTAGTAATAATATGAAGCCTAAAATCATAAATAAATATTTATTTATACAAATATGAAGCCTAAAATCATAAATAAATATTTATTTATACAAATATGAAGCCTAAAATCATAAATAAATATGAAGCCTAAGCATAGGGAATGTGGTTTTACATCTGAAGCCTCATATGTCAAAGCCATTAGTCAGCAAAAAGAGTGCCTACAAGAACGAAGTAGAAATAAATGCATTGTTCTTGCATTTACCCTTGGTTCTGTAGACAGTCTTCTTGCAAGCATAATGGACTATTCTAATCATCGGCTTGCATTAAGAATAGCCAAGAAGACAACATTATTTCTTTCGGCTAATAAAAAACAGCAAAATCAGCTACCACTAAATCATTCCAAATTGACTTAGCAAATTTTTCTAATAACATTTCTAATAAATTTCTAACACTAAATTTCCTAACACTAAATTTCTAACACTAAATTTCTAACACTAAATTACCTACCAATCATCAAATAACATTGCTTTGCTAAATTTTCAAACTTTGCTAAAAAATTAACTTTGCTAAATTTGCTAACTCTTCTAAATTTACTACACTAATTAATAATTTTTAAAACTAACTAACTAAATCTAAAACTAACTAACTAAAATTACTAATGCACTAACTAACTAAATATTTCTAAAATTAATGCACTAACTAACTAAATATTTTTTCTAAAACTAACGAACTAAATATTTTTCCTAACCTAATGCACTAACTAACCTACACTAACTAATGCACTAACATACACTAACTAACTAACTAACTAAAAACAGTGCATCAACTTGTTTTCGTTACTCCGGCTAAACGGCTGAATGAAATTGAGTGAATGACCACTCAAAACGATCGTGGGAACGAAACCTACAAAACACTCCGACCAAGCATCAGCTAATATTCCCATCTAAATACTCGAAATTGAAGATCTTCATTACTGTATGCACAGGAACAACAGCAACAATCACCATTCTCCTCTCCCATCTGGAACCTGCACAATATCCCTAGCTAGCTAGCACATCCAGAGCATGGGCCGAGGGGAGGAGAGGTAGCCCGGCACGGTGGGGGGGAGGGGGGAGGAGGCCGGTAGCCCCGGCTCACCTTGAGGACGGCGACGGTGACGGGAAAGAAGGACGGCGACAATCGACGACGGGGGAGGAGGACGGAGGAGCGCGCGTGTCCGACGGGGGAGGAGGCCGGAGGAGATCGAGCGTCCGGCAGACCGAGGAGGCCGGGCTCGCGTGGCGGAGGAGGTCCGTGGAGGCCGGCGGAGGAGCGGCCGGAGAAGCGGGCGGCGGAGGACGACACGGAGCGGGCGCCGGAGGAGCAGACGACGGCGAGCGGCGGCGCGGAAATTCGACAGCCTGACGGCAGGGATGTGGATTCCGAGCGCTCCGGTCCTTAGTCGCGAATGAGGATTTTGGGGAGAAGAACAGAGCGCGGGCAGTTAAACGCTACCCTTTCGTCCCGGTTCCTCGCCCCAACCGGGACCAAAGGACCTTTAGGTCCGGTTGGTGGCACCAACCGGGACCAAAGGCCTACCCTTTCGTCCCGGTTGGTGGCACCAACCGGGACGAAAGGTCCGGCACCGAAAAGGCGCGCGAAAACACCCTTTGGTCCCGGTTCGTGGCATGAACCGGGACCAATGCCCTGAAAATTCAATTTTATTTCAAACTTTTCAGTTCTGAATGTTGTTCCCGCCTTTTTTATTCTTATTAAGGTGTTTGAATATGAATTTCAAATGGTTTCGAATTTGAAAAGACTTTCAACATGAAAAGTGTTTAAATTTGAATAATTAATTCAAAACCATTTTCTGTTTTCTATAATAATTATTCTATCTATACAAACTATTAACCATTTTGTCATTTTTTTAAGATTAGAGGTGAATTCATTTAAGTAAATTTTTTGGAATGTGAACTTAATTAATTCATTGAACTTATAAATTCAATATCTTTTGATCTGTTTATCAGAAAAATGCAAATAATATATCAAATTGTTGATAAAAATGTAATCTATCTATTTATTTAATTTATATCTATTGAATTAATTTATATCTATTGAATTAATTCATATCTATTGATTTAATTCATATGTCACTAAACAGTACATAATGGCAACAGTGGATCCTTCAGGTAATCGACCGGATACGGTACAGAATGACAACAGTGGATCCCAAATATTTTGCATACATATGCATGAATATCACATACATATCCGGAAGTCGATAGTTTAGGTCGCAAGTTTTCAAAAGCAAGTAGTAACCTAAACTATGATCACATAAAAGAGAACTGCAATGGTGATCGATCACATACTCTGAAACTAACTTCGACGGTGTATTTGATACGGTACAGAATGACAACAGTGGATCAGTTGTCCTAACAATCTTAGTCATACTCCTGCCTAGGCCTATAATACTCGTACTCGTAGTCGCCGTCATCGTCGTCGTCGCTGTCATCGTACTCATACGGCGCTTGTGGCTCGAACCTCGACGGGTGAGCACCCCCGGACTGCATGTTAGGGTAGCGTAGGCGGGGGTTATCGCCAGCCATGATGTAGTTCATAACGCCTTGGAGAGTCCGGCTGTTCCACCACAGCTGACGGCCGGCCTCGTTGAAGTCCGAAGGAGGAGGGCCATCCCCCTCGTACCTGGCGAGCGCCCTCTCACGCCGATTGATGAAGAAGGCTTCCCAAGTCAGGCGGTAGTCGGGATGCCAGCCCGGATCCATCCGCTGCTCCGGTGTGTGCTCGAGGTAGTAGTAGTTCGTGATGGTCGCCCGGCGCGCCACACCTTGAGGGACAGGAGGGACCGGCACGCCTCCGGCGCTCAGCCTCCAGCCGGCGGGGACGCGGTAGCCGGGCGGGCAGGGGTAGTTCGAGGCGGAAAGCTCCTCCGCCTGACGGTAGGTTAGTACGGTGGAAGCCATGGAAGAGTGATGAGGTTGCAGATATGAGTTTAGATGTGATATATATAGTGAGAAATTGCGGGAAGACGAAGGCGGAAAGCGGTGGAAGAAGCACACGGATCGTGTGTTTCCTTCGAGCGCTTGTGAGTCGTTGGATCAGAGTTGTGTTTCTTTCGAGTGCTTGTGAGCTGTTGGATCGTGTGCACATGGATCGTGTGTTTCTTTCAAGCGCTTGTGAGCTGTTGGATCAGGGCCTTTTAGTACCGGTTCGTGTTACCAACCGGGACCAAAGGGTCTTTCGTCCCGGTTGGAGGCACCAACCGGGACTATAGGCCTACCCTTTCGTCCCGGTTGGGGGTACCAACCGGACCTAAAGAAGCACACGGATCGTGTGTTTCTTTCAAGCGCTAGTGAGCCATTGGATCAGGGATGTGTTTATTTTGAGGGCTTGTGAGCTGTTGGATCTGCACTCCCACCTCATCCACAGGTACACCTTCTAATCGCCTATAAATAACGACGTCCCTGCAGCGAACGACACACAACGAGCGTCTACCTTTGCCACCGAACCCAATGGTTGGATTTAGCCTACCTGCTGGCATGTTCCCTGGCATTATTGTGTTTGTCCTTGTTCACCGGCCAGCCACTGGAGCCACCTCCTGTAGGTCGGTGAATAAGGACAACACAACGACGCTGTTGGAAACACAAGCCGTCAGGTAGGTTGAATCCAGCCACTGGATTAGGGTGACACAATGATGAATTGCCGAGGAGGTGGGAGTGGTGGTGGTGGAAGTGGTAGCCATGCCCCTCGGTCGGGCAAAACCAGTGTTGGATCAGCCACATGACCCTATATGCAAATCATTCGGATTCCCGTCATACAGCCCAACGGTGCATTTGATATGCAGGCACTCACGAGCCACCGTTGGGCTGTATGACGGGGAAACCGTGTGCATTTGATAAAAGGTTCAATACATTAATTATTACACATCACCAACAACATCCCTATCTAGTGTTCACTTGTTTCTTCGTGTGTGTCCCTTTCTTCTGATTACGCCGTAGCCATGGACAATCTTCATCAGGCAAGAGAACTGCAATGGCGATCACAAACTCTGAAACTAACTTTGACCGGTTCCTGAGCCGCGGGGTGCTGAGCCGCCGGCACTGCGAATCCAAAGAGAAGGAACCCTCACAGGGTCATAGCTCACGTGAGAAGGAACCCTCTGAAGAAACGACCACCTACTATCATACTGCCTATCCAATAGATACATGTAGCGACGGACATGCTCATCCTCCTCCCTGATACGGCGACGTACCTCCTCCTCGGGGGCCGGCTCCCTCTGCACCGAGCGTGGCCCACGCGACGGCCACCACAGAAGATCCGGGTCGACGATGTCACCCGTATTCCTCACCAAGCTGCGTGTCCCGGAAGGTAGCACCTCCCAGTGCCAGCCCGGTGGAGCCCAGTCCCGCACATCGCCCCTCTGGTCCAACATGGACATCGTCCCCGAGAACACCTTAGTCAAAAACACCTAAGTCAAAAATTTGTTACAATGGAATAGTGATGAGGTTGCAGATGTGAGTTTAGATGTGATATGGCAATGGCGGCCAAGCCTACATATATATAGTGAGAAATTGCGTGAAGACGAAGGCGGGAAGCGGTGGAAGAAGCACACGGATCGTGTGTTTCCTTCGAGCGCTTGTGAGCCGTTGGATCAGAGCTGTGTTTCTTTCGAGTGCTTGTGAGCTGTTGGATCGTGTGCACACGGATCGTGTGTTTCTTTCAAGCACTTGTGAGCTGTTGGATCAGGGCCATTAGTACCGGTTCGTGTTACCAACCGGGACCAAAGGGTCTTTCGTCCCGGTTGGAGGCACCAACCGGGACTATAGGCCTACCCTTTCGTCCCGGTTCGTGTTACCAACCGGGACTAAAGAAGCACACGGATCGTGTGTTTCTTTCAAGCGCTTGTGAGCCGTTGGATCAGGGGTGTGTTTCTTTAGAGCGCTTGTGAGCTGTTGGATCTGCACTCCCACCTCATCCACAGGTACACCTTCTAATCGCCTATAAATAGCGACGTCCCTGCAGCGAACGGCACACAACGAGCGTCTACCTTTGCCACCGAACCCAATGGTTGGATTTAGCCTACCCGCTGGCATGTTCCCTAGCATTATTGTGTTTGTCCTTGTTCGTCGGCCAGCCATTGGAGCCACCTCCTGTAGGTCGGTGAATAAGGACAACACAACGACGCTGTTGGAAACACAAGCCCTCGGGTAGGTTGAATCCAACCACTGGATTAGGGTGACACAATGATGAATTGCCTAGGAGGTGGGAGTGGTGGTGGTAGAAATCATTCAGTTCATCGACCGAATACAAATCAAACGGTTTCACCTGCATACGCCCTACGGTGCATTTGATATGCGGGCACTCTCTAGCCACAGTAGGGTTGTATGCAGGTGATACCGTGTGTTTTGTTCTATCTAAAAATCCTTCAGTTCATCGACCGAATACGGTTTGTATGCAGGTGATACCGTGTGTTTTGTACACGAACTTCTCACCAGTTTTTGTCAACACTCATACATAAAAAGGTTTTGAGAACACTCATACATAAATTGTTTTATATACTATTACACTCATACTTAGATCATGATCGCTTCTTCGGCCGTAACCGTGGAGTTTCTTCATTATGTAACGGGATGCTTGGGTCAGTTTTCACTGTGAATGGCGGAATTTCATCAAACTTATTATAGTCTGCTGACATGTCTGTCTTGTCCTCGACTCCCACGATGTTTCTTTTTCCTGAAAGAACTATGTGACGCTTTGGCTCATCGTGTGTTGTATTTGTTTCCTTATCTTTTCTTTTTTTCGGTCTGGAGCTCATGTCCTTCACATAGAAAACCTGAGCCACATCATTGGCTAGGATGAATGGTTCGTCTCTGTACGCAAGATTCTTGAGATCCACTGTTGTCATTCCGTACAGCTGGTCTACCTTTACCCCTTCTCCATTCATGTTGACCCAACTGCACCGAAACAAAGGGACCTTAAAAGTAGGTCCATAGTCAAGTTCCCATATCTTCTCTATGTAACCATAGTATGTGTCCTTTTGTCCATTCTCGTCTGTTGCATCAAAGCGAACACCACTGTTTTGGTTGGTACTCTTTTTATCTTGGGCAATCGTGTAAAATGTATTCCCATTTATCTCGTACCCTTGGAAAGTCAATACAGTCGAAGATGGTGACGCGGTCAATAAGTAGAGTTGATCTCCAACATCGGTGTCATTCATGAGATGTAATCGCAACCAACTGCCGAAAGTCTCCATGTGTTTTTGTTTAATCCAGGAGTCAGGCTTCCCTGGGTTTTTCGAGCGTACACTATTCTTGTGTACCTCGATATACGGAGCCACAAAGGTGGAACTTTGTAAAACTATGTAGTGTGCTTGAGTGAAAGAATGCCCGTCCCTACATATCATTGCTTTCTTTCCTAGCGTGCCTTTTCCACTAAGTCTCCCCTCATGCCGCGATTCAGGAAGACCAATCGACTTAATGTCAGGAATAAAGTCAACACAAAACTCAATGACCTCCTCTGTTCCATAGCCTTTGGAGATGCTTCCTTCTGGCCTAGCACGGTTATGAACATATTTCTTCAAGACTCCCATGAACCTCTCGAAAGGGAACATATTGTGTAGAAATACAGGACCGAGAATTGCAATCTCGTCGACTAGGTGAACCAGGAGATGCGTCATAATATTGAAAAATGATGGGGGGAACACCAACTCAAAACTAACAAGACATTGGGCCACATCCTTATCTAACCTTGTCAGACTTTCTGGATCGATTACCTTCTGAGATATTGCATTGAGAAATGCACATAACTTCACAATGGGTACTTGAACATTTTCCGATAGAAGTCCCCTCAATGCAATCGGAAGCAACTGCGTCATAATCACGTGGCAATCATGAGACTTCAGGTTTTGGAATTTTTTATCTGCCATATTTATTATTCACTTTATATTTGACGAGAAGCCAGCCGGGACCTTGATACTGCTCAGGCACTCAAAAAATATTTCCTTCTCTGCTTTCGTAAGAGCGTAGCTGCTTAAGTAATGACGCCCTTTATCTGTATGCTTGTTGTTTGGGTCTTTCATACGCTGCTGGTCCTCACTTGCTTCCGGTGTATCTTTTGTCTTCCCATACACGCCGAGGAAGCCTAGCAGGTTTACGCAAATATTCTTTGTCACGTGCATCACGTCGATTGAAGACCGGACCTCTAGGACTTTCCAATAGGGTAGCTCCCAAAATATAGATTTCTTCTTCCACATGGGCGCGTGTCCGGTAGCGACGTCTTTCGGAACAGAATGACCGCCATGACCCTTTCCAAAGATTACTTTTATGTCCTTGACCATACCAAATATAACATCACCATCAGGGAGCTTAGGCTTCTTCCGGTGATCTGCCTCACCATTGAAATGCTTGCCTTTCTTTCTTACGGGGTGACTGCCTGGAAGAAATTGACGACACCCCAGGTACACGACCTTCTTACATTTTTCCAAATATATACCTTTAATCTTATCTAAACAGTGCGTGCATGCGTTGTATGCCTTGTTTGACTGTCCTGAAATGTTACTAAGAGCAGGCCAATCATTGATGGTTACGAACAGCAACGCTCGTAGGTCAAATTCCATCTGTTTGTGCTCATCCCACACACGTACACCTGGTATGGCCCACAACTGCAAAAGTTCATCAACTAATGGCCTTAGGTACACATCAATGTCGTTGCCGGGTTGCTTCGGGCCTTGGATGAGAACTGACATCATAATGAACTTCCGCTTCATGCACAACCAAGGAGTAAGGTTGTAGATACATAGAGTCACGGGCCAGGTGCTGTGACTGCAGCTCTGCTCCCCAAAAGGATTCATGCCGTCTGTACTTAGACCAAACCATAAATTCCTTGCTTCACCTGCAAAGTCCGGGAACTCTCTCTCGATTTTTCTCCATTGAGACCCATCGGCGGGGTGTCTCAACTTCCCGTCTTTCTTACGCTCTTCTTTGTGCCATCGCAACAACATGGCATGCTCTTTGTTTCTGAACAGACGTTTCAACCGTGGTATTATAGGAGCATACCACATAACCTTAGCAGGAATCTTCTTCCTGACGGGCTCGTCATCGCCCTCAACATCACCAGGATCATCTTGTCTGATCTTGTATCGCAGTGCGTTGCATACCGGACATGCATCCAAATTCTCATACTCCTCACCGCGGTAAAGGATGCAGTCATTGATGCATGCATGTATCTTCTGCACATCTAATCCTAGAGGGCAGATAGCCTTCTTTGCTTCGTACGTAGTCTCGGGAAGTTCGTTATCCTTTGGAAGTTTCGGCTTCATTATTTTCAGTAACTTTTCAAATTCCTTGTCAGATAAACCAGTCTCTGCCTTCCATTTCAGCAATTCCAGTGTGGTACCGAGCTTTGTGCTGCCATCTTCGCAATTTGGGTACAACAACTTTTTGTGATCCTCTAGCATGGCCTCCAACTTCAGCTTCTCCTTTTCTGTATCGCATTCTCGTTGTACATCGGAAATGACCCGACCAAGACCATCAGCATGCTCATCTGGCGTCCGTTGTTCTTCACCACCTTCTTCTTCATTGTCTTCCATCGCAGTATCACCGTATTCTTCAGAGAACATACGATAGTTCTCATCATCATTTTCTTCTTCATCGTCTTCCATCATAACCCCTCTTTCTCCGTGCTTGGTCCAACAATTATAGCTGGGCATGAAACCTCTCCGAAGCAGGTGGCCTTGAATGGTTCTCGATGAAGAGTGCTCCTTAACGTTCCGACAGTCCACACATGGACAAGGTATAAAACCATCATATTTATTTGCCTCAGCCACATGGATAAATTTATGCAGGCCTGTAATAAAATCAGAACTACGTCGGTCGCCGTACATCCATCGCTGCCGTTCATCCATCTGCATATCATATAATTAAGTTTATCAAATACAATTAGAATAACATATTGAATACTGAAATGACCACCGTACATCGACACATGCAATATTTCTGTATCAATTATAGATGAGAAGGATAAAGTTGCTAACCTCGGTCGAGTATATCATTTTGTGTGAACTTAAGTGTGGCTCGGGCATTTCATCGGACACATCTTGTGCGTGGCAAAGGAAATAAAAACTAGCACCCACTTCCCACCAATCCGAGCAAAAAAAATAACAGAGTAGAGAAGAAGACGGGGGTGGGGTTACGTTATATAGGCAGGGGAGGGGCATTCGTCCCGGTTCGTGGCACGAACCAGGACCAAAGCTTCGCGGAGCGGGACGAATGCCCCCAACCGAACCGGAACCAATGCTCCATGGGCCCCTGGCAGCTCGAACCGGGACCAATGCCAGGCATTGGTCCCGGTTTATCAGTCAACCGGGCCGAATGCAAATTCGACAGCGTCCGAAAGGGTGTTTTTCTACTAGTGCGCGTGTATCTCATAGGTAATGCATACGGTGGGTCGTAGTACCTCGTAGGTATACGATGGATGTAGAGCATCTGGGTACATACGTATCTAGCTAAGCTAGGGAGATATGCCCAGGTGAGTCCATGCGTACCAGCTTAAAAGGCGAGTCCAAGCGGCCGTGCATCCCGTATCTTTCGGTTAGTTAATTAGTTCGACCAAGCATCTCTTATCTTTTATGGGTTGGTTGCTAGGACTTAATTTGTTAGTCCAAAACCGGCAACTGCGTGGACCTCGTAGGTTCACACTGGGTCCAAATACCTCGTAGGTATATACGGTGGATTATAAGTACTGTATCGTTGCATCAGTTTGTCCAGAACCAGCTACTACAAGTATTTAAACGAATTAATACATGTGTGTGGTTGCACAACCTCTAAAACTCTTTACATCTTTGTTACCTGACGAGTAATCTATACTTATGCATGCAGCTAGTCTTGTCGTAGTTGTATGATTCACACATAGCTAAGCTAGAGAGATATGGCCGGGTGAAAAGACACAAAATGGCCAGGTGAAGGACAAAATTAAAATGGAGACCAAATGAAACGCTCCCAGCTCCAATTTATGTCTAGCTCCGAAAACAACATCAAAAAGCACACCAAAACAATACAATCAATTTCGAGACTCGGTATATCTCAAACCATCCAGCAATACATTGCACACATCAGGTTACCAAAGCTTTCGGTGGTTCTCAGGTTTTGTCATGAGATTCGTCTATGCAACTAGCACAACACATGTGCTTCAGTCGGTCTCTACGTGAGTTAGATGCACCACGCCAGACCACTCGACCTTCAGCTCACTACCTAGCCAGTCCTAACCTTGGTAGAATCAGCTGGTCTACCCGATCTAGGGCGTAGATTGTAGGGAAATGAGGGGGTTGTGTGTGCGTGAAGGCGAGGACGCCGGCGGCAGGGCGCCGTCGCGAGAGAGGGAGAGGCGGCGCTAGGGCTGGGAGACCGACTCCTTCAGGAGTCGGCAATAATGATACTATTATTGCTTGTTTTTCTACCTACGATTACATCCAGTATTTATAGGCTAAAGAGATTAAAGTTAAATGGGCTAAGCCCCTAATTAGGCCCACGATTGGGCCCCCTCCTGGAATATGACAGGCCGGTCATAACATCTCTCCCCGCCTGCGCAAACAGCTCGTCCTCGAGCTGGTAGTCTGGGTAGTGGTGGCAGAACTCGTCCCGCTGCTCCCAAGTGGCCTCCTCCTCCGGAAGTCCCTCCCACTGAATCAACAGGTACCAGACACGTAGCTGGGCCCATAACACCTTCGCCGGGCTCGGAAGAAGACGGCCGTCGGCAGTCGGAGGAAGCGCTGGCGTTGTCGCCGGTGGCTCACCGCGGTAGGGCTTCAACAGCCCCACATGAAAGACGTCGTGGATGCGGGACCCGGCCGGAAGCTGAAGGCGGTAGGCGAGTGACCCCACGCGCTCCAAGACGACAAAGGGCCCAGCGTAGCGAGGACCGAGCTTGCGCTTCGCGCGCGGGTCCAGGGACTGATGCGAGCGGTGGAGAAGGCGCAGCCACACCCAGTCGCCCACCGCGAACTCTGCTTCGCGATGGTGGTCGTCATAGTAATGCTTGGCCAGCTGCTGGGCCTGGACAAGTCGTTGCCGCACCTCAGCCAGCATCTCGTCGCGGTTGCGAAGAAGCTCTCCCGCCACCTCCGTGTGAGCTGTCGCCGGATCCACCGGTAGAATCGGCGAAGGCGGCCGGCGGTAGACCACCTCAAACGGTGTGTCACGCAGGGCGGAGTGATAGGAAGTGTTGTAGAAGTACTCCGCCCACGCGAGCCAGTCCACCCAAGCACGAGGACGATCACCTGTGACACAGCGCAAGTACATGGCAATCACCTTGTTGACCACCTCCGATTGGCCATCCGTCTGAGGGTGGAAGGCCGTGCTCATCCGGAGTTTCACTCCTGCCATCCGGAAGAGATCACGCCATACATGCCCCGTGAACACCGGGTCCCGGTCGCTAACGATCGAAGCAGGGAACCCGTGAAGGCGGACGATGCCGTCCAAGAAGGCACGGGCGACGGACGCAGCAGTGTAAGGATGGCCGAGCGCGATGA
The DNA here is from genome assembly GCA_012064385.1 of Puccinellia tenuiflora. NCBI lineage: Eukaryota > Viridiplantae > Streptophyta > Magnoliopsida > Poales > Poaceae > Puccinellia > Puccinellia tenuiflora. The sequence goes on from QRDG01000084.1 coordinate 424,196, forward strand.
AGTGAGCATACTTGGAGAAGCGGTCGACCACCGTGAGAATGACTGATTTGCCGCCCACCTTAGGGAGGCCCTCGATGAAGTCCACGGAAATATCGGCCCAAACCTGAGAGGGCACCTCCAAAGGCTGCAGCATACCAGCCGGCCGCAGCGTCTCTGTCTTGTTATGCTGGCACGTCTCACAAGAGCGCACCCAGTCCCGGACCAGGGCCCGATCACCGAGGATGTAGAAGTCAGCGCGGAGACGGTGGAGGGTCTTCTGCATGCCCTCATGGCCTGCCGAGTGCGCCATCAGCAGCACCTGGTGACGGAGGTCGTCGTGGTCGGGCACGAAGATGCGGCGCCCATGCAAGAGCAAGCCATCCGCCAGGCGCCACGGCTCGTCCAACTCGCCCGCCTCCAGTTGCTGTCGCAGTAGCTGAGCGTCCGGGGCAGCCGTGGTGGCCCGGCGAATGTCGTCGAAGAGCGCAAAGGTGGGCCCCGAGCGGATGCATAGCACCGCCCCCTCGGAGTCGCCGGTAGTTGCATCGTGGTCGGCGTCACGGTGAGACGGGGCGTCGGCCACGGTGTTGAGGCGCCCCGGACGGTACTCGACAGTGAAATCGAAGCCAAACAGCTTGTTGATCCACTGATGCTGCGGTACCGTAGACAGCCGCTGGTCCAGTAAGAACTTGAGGCTGTAGTGATCTGTGCGAATCCGGAACGACCGTCCCCAAAGATAGGGCCGCCAGTGGCGCACGGCCTGCACCAAGCCGATGAGCTCCTGCTCATACGCCGCGAGCTTGAGATGGCGCGCGGCGAATGGCCTGCTGAAGTAGGCGAGCGGACCGTCGCCTTGGTGAAGTACAGCGCCAAATCCCACACCGGAGGCGTCGCAGTCGACAATGAACGGCCGGGTGAAGTCCGGCATCTGGAGGACGGGCCCCGTCGTGAGGGCCCCCTTCAGGGCCTCGAATGCCGCGGTGGCCTCGTCATCGCAGGCGAAGGCATCGCGACGCAGTAGGTGCGTGAGCGGTGATGCGATGAGGCCGATGTCCCGGATAAATTTCCGGTAGTACCCGGCGAGGCCCAGGAAATCGCGAAGGGCGCGCGGTGAGTGCGGTGCCGGCCAAGCCGCGACGGCAGCCACCTTGTCGGCATCCATGGCCACCCCCTCAGCCGAGATGACATGGCCGAGGTAGGCGACCGATGGCGTCCCGAACGAGCACTTCAAGCGCTTAAGGTGAAGACGATGCGCTCGAAGCTCGTTGAAGACGATGGCGATGTGCTGGAGGTGCTCCGCCCATGACGTGTTGTAGATTAAAATGTCATCAAAGAAAACGAGCACAAACCGGCGCAAGTAGGGGTGGAGGACGTCATTCATCAGGGCCTGGAATGTCGCGGGGGCGTTGGTGAGGCCAAAAGGCATCACCACGAACTCGAAGTGGCCATGATGGGTCCGAAACGCCGTCTTGGCGATATCCTCCGGGTGCATGCGCACCTGGTGGTAGCCCGACCGGAGGTCGAGCTTGGTGAAGAAGCGCGCCCCATGGAGCTCATCGAAGAGCTCGTCAACCACCGGAATAGGAAACTTGTCCTTGAGCGTCAGGGCGTTAAGAGCGCGGTAGTCGATGCAGAAGCGCCACGTGCCGTCCGACTTGCGGACGAGGAGCACCGGCGCCGAGAACGGCGACGTGGAGATCCGGATGATGCCCGCGGCGAGCATGAGTGCGCACTGCCGCTCCAGCTCATCCTTTTGCAGCTGGGGATAGCGGTAGGGGCGCACTGCCACCGGCGCCGTGTCCGGCAATAGGTGGATCCGGTGATCGTACACCCGGACGGGCGGCAGGCCCTGTGGCTCGTCGAAGAGGTCGCCGTGCTGCTGCAGAAGGTGTGTCAACAGGGGGTGCTCGGCCTCGTCGTCGGTCGTGGCGAGCTGGAGCTGCGGTGCCGGGGCGGTACCTCCAATGCCCTCCCACCGGACGCGGCGGCCCTGGCGCCAGAACGTCATCGTCAAGGTGTCGAAGTCCCAAAGGATGGGGCCGAGGGTCCGCAAGAAGTCGACGCCGAGGATGAAGTCGAAGCAGCCCAAGTCGATGCCGGCGCATGTGATGGTGAAGTGCTCGTCGCCGATGGTGAGCGGCACGTGCTGCGCCAGTCCATGGCACCGAAGGCGGTCGCCGTTGGCCACCGTGACTCGGAGATGATCGCCGCCCGTTGGCTGGAGGGCCAAGCGGCGCATGGTGGCCGCGGGCAGGAAGTTATGTGTAGAGCCCGTGTCCAGGAGGGCCACCAGTCGCTCGCCGTGAATCGTCACCGGCAGGAGCATAGTGCGCTCGTGTCGGATACCAGCCAGCGCATGGAGCGAGACTACGAACACTGTGGCAGGAGCGGTCGCGGGGGCGGCCTCGGCCGGCGCTGGTGGCAGCAGCGTGGCGGTTGCCTCGGCGGGTGTGTCCGTCTCGACGTCGTCGACCGTCTCCAAGTAGAAGAGGCGCGGGCAGACGTGGCCGGGTGCGTAGGGCTCGTCGCAGTTGAAGCATAGTCCGAGGCGGCGGCGCTCCAATTGCTCGGCCGGGGTGAGCCGGCGGAAGGTCCGCGTGGCCGCTGGGGCGGTGGCCGCTGGAGTGGCCGGGTTCGGTCGGCCCGGCACAGGTGCGGGCGGGGGTGGCCTGGTGGGCGGGCGGCCCCCTCGTCCCGGCGGCGCCTGCTGCAAGGCCTGCGCTCGACGCTCGTAGGCGCGGGCGTAGTGCATGGCCGTCTGGAGGTCGTGGGGACCCTGAAGCTCGACGTCCACCCGGATATGATCCGGAAGGCCGCCAATGAAGAGGTCGGCTCGCTACTGCCCCGTCACACCAGGAGCGTGGCAGGCGAGGGCCTGGAACCGGTCGGCGAAGTCCTGGACCGTGGAGGTGAAGGGAAGGCGGCCGAGCTCCGCCAGTCGGCTCCCGCGCACCGGCGGTCCGAAACGAAGGAGGCATAGCTCGTGAAAGCGCTCCCAAGGGGGCATGCCGCCCTCATCCTGCTCGAGGGCGTAGTACCACGTCTGTGCGGCGCCCAGGAGGTGATACGAGGCGAGCCAGGTGCGATCCGACGCGAGGGTGCGTTGCCCGCGGAAGAACTGCTCACACTGGCTGAGCCAGTTGAGAGGATCCTCCGTACCGTCATAGGTGGCGAAGTCGACCTTGGCGAAGCGGGGTGGCGTCGGTGTATAGCCGCAGGGTCGGACGACTCGGCGCGGCCCGTGTGTGGTCCCGCGAAACTCGACGCGGCGCCGTATGGCAGGGTGGGCGCCGGCGGATCCCCGGCCGTAGTGTAGACCGGCGGTGGTGAGGACCCGGACAGCCAGGCCGGGAGTGGTGATGGCGACGGTGGAAAGCGGACCTGCTGGATTGGGACGCCGCCCGGGGTGGTTGAAGTCGGCCCGGTGCGGAGCGGCGACGGCAGGGCGGACATGGGCGGCGGCTGCAGCTGCCACCCTGCGAAGGCTGAGGTGGCCCCCGGGAGCTGCGAGGGCCACGGCAGGGCCGGCGGCCCGGCGATGGCGGCCGGCGGTGGGGGCGGCGGCGGCGGCCCATATGAACCGGCCAGGTACAGCCGGATCCCCTGGACCGCGGTGACGAGGTCGTTGAGGACCCCGCTCATCTGCTCGGGGGTGTAGACGATGGTGGCCGGCGCGGGGAAGGAACCCGCCATGGTGGCGGCGGCCGCGGTGGAGGCTAGCGACGCCGGCGGTTGATGCGGCGGCGTGGTGGTGGTGATGGGCAGCGAGAGGGAGGTGGTGGTCGGCGATGAAGACATGATCGAACAAGAGCAATCTGATACCAAATTGGTTGGTTCAGCTGGTCTACCCGGTCTAGGGCGTAGATTGTAGGGAAAGGAGGGGGTTGTGTGTGCGTGGAGGCGAGGACGCCGGTGGCAGGGCGCCGTCGCGAGAGAGGGAGAGGCGGACCTCGTGCCTCGCCGAGGGGTGGTGTGGGGCCCCCGTGCCCCGTCTCCACTTCGTCTTCTGGCTCTGTGGGTCTTCTGGGAAAATAGAATTTCTGTAATTTTTCGGGAATTTTCCCGAAACTTTGGCTTTCTGCACAAAAACAAGACACCAGGGCAATTCTGCTGAAAACAGCGTAAGTCCGTGTTAGTTATGTTCAAATCACATAAGTTAGAGGTAAAAAAACAACAAAAGTTTTTGGAAAAGTAGATACGTTTTGGACGTATCACGGCGCATCCCGGCGGAGCACGATGGCGAATTTGGGAGGTAGCAGACAAGGAACACGAGCGTCGGGGAGGAAGAAAAAATCAGCGTGGAGATATAAGGTTGAGGATGAACGTGGTGGGCCACGACGAGGACACGCATCGCGCGTAGGAACATGACGTTGGAGGAGGCGGGATCCCCCGGAGGTTTCCTAGTATTTTCCTTTAAAAAAAATCAAAACGTGCAATAAATGCATCATCATAGTGACATCATTGCATTTAAACTATTTAAATTTGGATTTGAAATCCAAAACCCAAAACCCTGAGTGAAAATCACAAGGACACCCCATTTGCTTAATGCAAATCTTTGGATTTTAACAAATTGTTTGGATGTCAAAATGGTACCAAAATATTCAAATTGTAACAAGCTTTCCAAAATATATTTTTTCTAAAAAGGTTTGAATGACTCTTGAATTCAATTTTGAATTCAAATCATTTCAATAAATAAAAATTGAGAACAAAATTTTATAAAAAGGCAATTGCGAACAAAAAACCTAGTGATAGATTCGGCCAGACCATCCGCTAAAAACCAGACTGACACCCTCTGTCTCTATCCCTCTCACTTACATGTGGGTTCGTGACCCATAGCCTTGCCTGACGTCGACGATTAGTCTCCTATTCAATTCTCTTAAACGCGCATGCAAACTGCCACACCACCTTGCTCCTCTTAAACCCCAACCCCTTCTCTTCATTTGCCCTCAAACCACACCACCTGAGAGCCTCCAGGCTACTCGTATTCGTCCCCGCAATCCTGCCACTGCCACTGGGCTTAAACACTCGTGAGAGCCGGGACATTCTGATACCCTCTGCTTTGCCCTATTCTCTTCCCTTTCCCGTGCACATCTCCTTGACATGGTTTCATAAATTTTAATACACGGATTCGAGCAATAAGTGGTCGACCGAAGATCCAGCCCGCCGTCATCTCCTATGGCGAGCGATTCCGTGAGAACAAGATCATCGAGAAAACACCTACCTCGCCACCGACCTCGTCTCGACGCAGCGCGTCCACTGGTATGACCAGGTCATCCTAATTCCCTCCATAGATTCTAGAACATGGGATGTCGAGCGCGGCGCTGTCGCGAATTGAGTTCACGGGAGCATCTCCGACGACCTAGCACCGCTAGTTTATGTCTTTAGATCCGGACCGTCAGATCTAGTTTTACACCTAGAGACCCCTCGTGATGAATCATCCTAATCCAAATGGGACCAAAGCCCCTTTTATGCAAAAGGTTTTCAATTAAATTTGAACTTAGTCAAAAGTTTTTCTTTTCTTTGAAGATCGACTCTGGGCGCAATTTTAACAAGTGGTGGTATATTGGCATTGAAAAGCTTAAAGTGAGAGCTATTTTGAAACTTTTGGTTATGTGCAGTGGTATTGTTTCTATTCCTGAGAACGTGTCCCCGTCATCTGGTTTTAACGGCGGGGCCATTTCCGTGAGCCCATCCTGGAAGCCTATGGCAAACGGCTGACACGCGGGACCATCAAATCCTAGCTTAGCACCAGGAGCGTAACGAGGTGTTCTAGGCGCGGATGGCAATGGTGTCCTCGTTGCACAAACTCAACATTCAGTTCCAACTTCGTTCAACATCATGGAAACACGTAAATTAAAATACCTAGCACAAGAAAAGGTGTGGAACTAAAAATTAAATGCAACGCTGATTTTCCGGTGTACATTTGTTATTACAGATCAATGTAACTCACATTTGACTGATACCACTAGGATGCGGACTACTGTGCAGGCTGTTTTCTGAGTATTCCCCCATCCAACAATGGCGTGTATACAAAAGACGTTTTTACACATTGTACGGGTAACTTTCCCAAGTCTTGAGCCTTGGAACTATTCAAATGGTAAGCAACTACTCTGTTGGAATTTGTCCATAAGAATAGAATCTCTTTGTATGGATGAAATCCTAGGATAAGAATATCCGCATGGTCGGTATCGTTTTCAATCTTAGCTTCAGCTTCAAGGGTAATGCCAGTGTCAAGATCCCACTCAAATTTCTGCTCCACTATCGATCGGTTCATTGTCATATCCACCGGGGTTAGGGTTTTGCAAAGTCCACATTCCGTAATTCTGGTGGCCGAAGTCCTGAGGCAGTATTCCCACAAGTGGTTGAATGCTCACGTCGTTCTTCAACACCCACTCCGGTTGACCGCATGACTCGTGAAGTAGCCAAATCCGTAGTCTTTCCCTCAAATTACAAATTATTGCGCAATACACACCTTACGTTGACTTTCCAAAATAAAGATTAGAATAGGTTGACACTTTCCAGCCTGCCGGAGATGGAATCACTTGGTACTTATGACTCGACAAGGCTATGCTGCGGAGATCATGCATATATATGGATGAGAACCATGCATGCATGTTAATATTATACTAGATATTATAACTTTATAAGGAGCTAGATGTTTTTCAATCGTAGAGAAAAAGTCCAAATAAATTTCTAAATACAAGTTACTCCCTCCGGTTCGGATTAGGCCTCGTTCGGTAGAGGTGGATTCGAGGGGATTACTGAGTATAAACCTAAGCTAAGAGGATTTGGTTAAAACACGCGGGACACCAAATCCACTTGATTTCACCGTAATACACTTCCGCTCCAATCCGCTGCTCCAATTTGTCTGTTCTGTACACCTACCCTCCCTCTGCCAACCACCCATAGATAGCTAGACAGTGAGCGAAACTCCCCACCTTGTTGAGCTAGACAGTGAGCGACGAAGCTGCAGCTAGCTAGGCCTTCGGTGACCTCATCAGCTTCCAATCACCACACCGGCGGCGACCTCTCTTCGACTACTCTTTCTTGTGCCGCTCGCTGCTCGACCCGACCCTCGCGGTGCACGAGCGTGCAGCCGCCGCGAGGTTGAGTTCAGCTGCAGCAACACTCCCCTTTTCTGCAGCAGGCGAGAGCTGTCACCGCCGCCACGACGAGACGAGGCACCGATGCTTCCGGCAGTACGATTGGAAAGGAAACGAGACGCCCATGCTTCTGGCCGGCTGGCTGCGGGGTGGAGCCCCCGCCCGTCGGTGTCAGGGGCGCATCGGTGATGTCGGGCAAGTTGGGAACCGACCAGTCGACCACGGTGGTGCGTTGCTGTGAGCGTCATCCGCCGCCACGCCCAAAACGCTTGGGGGGAGGAGCGTCTTCAAAACACCCCGGCCCGACGTGGTTTCCGGTGTTTTCTGGGGGTGAGCCCGGCCAACACCGGCCTGCCGAACGGCCCAAAGTGGTTTCACGAGTATTTGATTTGGACCGGGAAAATACACAGTAAGACTCTTGAAAACACTTGCCGCCGAACGGGCCTTAAGTGTCGCAGACACATACATGGCCAGTACATAATCCAATACAAGCTGGCGACACTCTTTCCGGATCAGAGGAGTATTATAAGTTAGGGGCCATGGTTGAAAGCATGCATATATACCGTATGATGGAATCGCCTTGGCAATGCACATAAAGCGCATCCCGCCAGTAGGCAGCGTAGCGGTGCTTCCTAGAGAACTTGATGTCACATATGGTAGATTCTCCTTCCCGAACCAAAGACCTCTTCCCCCACCTCCGTGTTCTCGAGGAGAAGACGTTCAGGCTAAACGGTGACGGCGGCCATTCCGTCTCCTTAGTGAAAGTTTGTTGATTACCAAGTCTGTCTGGGACTAGAATCAAAAACATGGTAGTGTGGCGACACGGTTGGATCAAACACCAGGTATCTACTGTCCGAGAAAGTCACCATCCCCGTGCCAAGTGGCAGGGGCGGGAATAGAGGCGGGGCGGGGGTGGGGGCAAGGGCACACATTGCCGTGTCGCTCTGGGTTAACCACCCACTCCTTGAGCAAGAGCAGGCCATTGCGGTGATCCAGTATGTCCAAATGATCGATGTTCACAGGTGATGTCCAACTTTTTGCCAATCTTGTGCTCCATCAGGGGACGGGCGACGAACCCCAAGTCGCCTAGACAGTAATCCTCCACTACAAAGAAGATCCCGTAGACAGAGAGTGGGAGGAGGTCCGTCTGCAGCACGCTCTAGGTGTCGATGACTGCGCGCCACGCCTCGCAGACGCAGCAGGACGCCGCGAGACTGCACGGGTGTGCTTCCAATTTAGTTGACATAAGTTTATCCAAATATGGATATATCTAGACGTATTGCTCGTATTTTGGACGAATCCATGTCAACTAAATTGGAACAAAGGGAGTAGTACTCAACATCTGTAATCAGGAGCGAGCCAGGACATAGACTCGTAGAGGGATGAAAGATACAACAACTATAAACAGACCAATATATCAAGTCTCGCATAACATCTCATAGCAACCTATGTTTTAAATTGCGATCGGTACGCGCGACTGTTCATATCTCCTATATATAGGACTCATTAGTTTTCATCAAATACACACCAAACCAATCTAGATTTTCGACTCTACTCGGAGGTTGCGCCGACAGCATAGTATATTTCATCTCAGACACTGAGGTGCACCGGTGAACAAGAGAGTAGATCTCTAGAACCAATCGTCCTTGTGATCATGTTCCGAAGAGGGCGAATTAGATTTTTGAAAGTGCTAGCTAGCTTTGCGCGACTCCTCGTGTTCGTCATCACGGATATTCCTCCGTTCGAATCGGACAGTGCTACTTATGATGTGCTCAACGTCGTCTATTTCGACCAGTCTTCGCCAATGTTGTTATCAATAACATTGTCGCTGCATCGGCCACGGCTACTACGTTTACAAACAATCAGTACGGTGCCGGACTGTTTTCAAAAGGTTAAACTTTTTTGTGATTACATGTTTCGTAAGATCATGTTTACGTTGTTTACTATATCCAGTATGTTTGAATTCGACGTAACGGTAACCGGTTTAATCATGATTCAGTTTCTAAAATCATTCATAAACTTGAACACCGTGAACTCAGGCTGTGTTCGGATCCTCTCCGCTCCGGAACCACGCTCCCGGAGCAGCCGGAGCGGCGCCGAACGGAGCAGTTCCGCGGAGCTAGAAGAGCGGAGCTGTGGAGCGGCCGCAGTTCATTTTCACGGAGTTGGCAAAACCGAGCTCCACAAGCTCCGCGGAGTCCGAAATCTTGGAGCGGAGTAGAGAGCTTCCGAACAGGCCCTCAGTACCACTCCGCACTCCCCTGTCCACCGGCCAGAAGCTACGCCCAAAGGAGCAAACACAACCGACTCACCAGGGCCGTCGGATCAGGAATCGGACGGACGGCCGCGATCGCCCTCCGCCGAAGCCCGGACAGCCACCAGCCCAACCACTGGATAGCATTTCCTTCCCGCTTCGCTTCTTCCTCCGCCTCTCCACCTCGCCATTGCCGTCGCCCGCCGAGACAGCCCAAAAATAAAGGGGCGCGCTTGATGCCCCCGCGGTGCGCCCGCCCATGGCGTCCGTGTCCTCCTCCCCGTGCGCGCCGCAGCCCGTCCTCCTCCTCCCGCTGCCTCTCCATTTCCAACCCCGCTGCCGCTTGCCGAGGCTGCCTCTCCCGCCGCTAGGGCTCACCGCCGGCGCGCGGAGGGGAGGGGGGATCCTTCTTCCGCTGCCGGCACCGCGGGCGGCGGAGGGGAATGATGGGCGGACCGTTGCCAAGGAGGAGGAGAATTCGGAAGAGGAGGAGAGGGGAGGAGACGCAGAGGGCGCGGGGTCGTCGAGGGGGTCGGGCCGGTTCGCCGCGGACTACGTGTCGCTCGGCATCAGGGAGCCCGAGTACGAGGTGGGTCCCTCGCGAAGTCCGGCCTTGTGTCGTTGCAACCACATGAACATCAGGAACAGCTAACGAAATTTACAACCACCGTTGCAAGATGCATGATTTGTCAGTTGTGACATCAAAATTGCATTTTGATGCACAAGCCTCGTGAGATTCCAGTGCCATTGCGGACAGCTTGCTCTATGTGAACAACCATCCTGATAAATGGGCAGCTCGATTTAGCAGTAGCACGCAGCCAATTAAGCATGTACTAGTTTATATGCTGCCATGATGAAGTATGTAGCCCTGTATTTCTCAAATCAAGACTTGGCAAGCTAGTTTGAGGACATTTTTCTTCAAGGGTGGGTGGGCACTGAAGGACTTGTGCAGCAGCTTAGGAATAAAAATAATGACGATTTAAAGAACTACAAGAGTCCCTGTCCCCAATGCAAACGGCAGGAGCAGACGCTAAAGATTATTTTTTCTGGCTGGATAGCTTCTACAGCTGTGTACAATCGCTTTTATGCTGCCATGAAGAACTATGTAGCCCTGTATTTATCGTGTAAGGTGTTGGGGAAAACTGAATTTCGAGGATATTTTATATTCCTATAGTTCAAATCAAGAGTTGACATGCTAGTTTGAGGACATTTCTCTGCAAGGGTGGGTGGGCTTTGGGGGAATAGGCCCGTTACAAGTTTTGGAGCTTATCATCTTGCAAGATTGAATTAACTTTCACCTCAATATGGAACTATACTCAGGTCATAGAGGTGAAGTCTAAGGGAAGGGTGTCCACCAAAAAGATAAGCCGGCGGCAGCTACTGAAATCAAGTGGTATGCATCATCAATTTATTTCCCATGCACAGTTCTTATCATTTTAAATATTTCCAGTGAACCAAAAGTCCCAAAACAATTTTAAGCATTGTAGTACTAATCTGTGTTGACCTGTGAAATTTCATGGTTATATGCTGTGTCTTTTGGGAGGAAAAAATGGGACAGATCTATGAATTTTATGTTCAAGTATATTTGCTACCACTTGCTCTTTTGTGTGCGCCAGATATTATTGATTTGTTTGCCAGTTTTATGTGCGTAACATTGTGTGATGGTGTACTAGAATCATGAATTTTTTTTAGATTTTTTGTTACAATTATAATACCACAAAATTATGTTCAAAGTTAATTGGTGTACCTACACCTGAGCTCAGCCATGACTTTCTCAATGCAGAATATTCTCGATACAAATGTTTACTTTCTTTGTGGTTTTGAAGCACTTGCATAACTTGTGATTTTCAACTCTTGTGTTGCTAGGCCTCCGTCTACGAGATACCAGAAGTGTTGACCCATCACTATGGCTAATGAATTCAATGCCTTCGCTGCTGGTAACAAGAAACTTTTCACTGCATAATTATATAGGCTTTTTTCCTCTGTTTGTTGAAGGCTTGTCCTCTACATCTTCTTATCTGTTAAAAAATGGATTTTGTACCACAGTCTTACTCCTAAGACAGTATAATTGTTTCCTGTCTGTCAAAAGTGAAAAACAAAACATGGTGTTTTTATAGTAAACCATGTAACCCATAAATACTTTCACTTGAAAAGATTGGAAAATAAGAAATAAAGTTAATTCACTACAGTATTTCCATCACAGGTTCGTAATTTCAGCTCAAGTATTGCTTACATGTGTGTTTCAGGAACGATCACTATGATTGAGTTAAATCATCTTCAAAAATGTTACTACGGGTTGATGTCCAGCACAACTCTTAGTTTCCCTGCAAATTTATTTTAGCTACTCTCTGCGTTGTTAACTTGCTTGACCATTCATGTACTTTTCTCTTAACCATCTTGCTTTCTGTAGAAGATGGTCATGATGGTTTGCATGTAGCGTGTAAGCTCCTATTTCACCATTTGTTGTAGGTACGCGAACAAGCAATATTACTCAATCTTGGTTCGTTGAGAGCTATTGCTATGCATGAACGTGTTCTTATATTCAACTATAACAGGTCAGTTTATATCTTTGATTAGAACCTACTGGTATTGGTGACCTTGCCATGCAAAACAGACCGTATTGATATTTTCTCTAACTTGAGCAGTCCAGGAGGAAAGACCTTTCTCGAGTTATTACTACCTCGATTAAATCCGAGGAACATCAACGGCGGGCCTGCAATGCCTTTTCAACTTGAGGTAATGGATATGCGGTTGTTGTATTCATTTGTTTTCTCGCAAGAAAAGGATTATTCATCTATAATCTGTGGATGGTCTTAATATGACGACATGTTGCCCTGTCAATATGTCTTCCTTATTTATATCCATGTAAACTTGGAAGTTTTATTTCTTTGAGGTCTATTGCTTTTTTTCGTGGACCAAGGTTTACTGATATTAACTCACCCAGGATTCGAGAGCCTCAGCATTGCTCAAATGGCTGCTTATCTCTGTTCATATCTACGTTGTAATTTTGACAATGAACCATGTTAAACAGCCACAAGTCGTTTTATTAAATAATAAAACATATATGCATTGTTACACCACTCGATTACTCATCCTTAATTTCCGAGTTCTCTAGTCATCAAGTAGCCTACCCCACCTTGCTTGGGACAAAAGGCTTTGATGTTGTTTGGTCTCTAGTCATCAAGTAAGTTGAATCTTGAAGAACAGCAATCCAGTCATGTCCATGACTTTTTTTTAAATTATCTATGACTGTGCTATACGTATCTAACCTCCATGCATTCAATTTTATTAATGAATTGGCAGTAAAACATGCTGTTGTGTGGCCCTTCCTTCTGTATTTGGTATTCATGGAGTTTGAAAGTACTGATATGTTCGGTATTGGGGAAAAATGATCTAATCTTTCTTCATGTTCATGTTATGTTTAGGTTGTTGAAGCCGCACTGCTTTCGAGAATACAAAGGTTGGAGCGAAGATTAATGTATGTTGAACCTCGAGTGAGTACCTGAAAAGTCATCTCTCCATAAGGTGTTTCTGTTTCCGCATTGCAGTTCCGCCTTTTACAGAACTATCTATGATGAAGTTGTTGCTCGTATTTCTTCGTGTGTATTCATTTTAAGGGTAATCTGAATCTTTTATTTGTTCTAAGTAGATGGCTTCAGGCACCTGTGGACTTTTGTTCCCCTGCCCTATTTCCTCAGTTCAGTTCACACAAATTCATGCCAAGTACATACTATAACAACAATGCTACCACTTATTTCCTTATTTGTGCTTTGCGCCTTTTGCTGGCCTCTTAGAAGTGCACAACTTTGCTGCAAATTGTCCTCCCTATAACACCTGTGCCAACTGAACTAATCAGATAATTGCTACTTGGCTCTGGGCTCTCATCTCAGGTAGATGCATTGCTTGAAGTTCTACCAAATCGGTTGACAGGTGATGTTTTGGAGCAGCTTCGTCTAAGCAAACAATCACTGGTATTAAATCTGCCTTCGGAATCATTTCCTGGATCCATTTGTCAAATTGATTTGATTTTGATTCTATATTCTTTTCTCAAGGTCGAGCTGGGTTCACGAGCAGGTGATTTCAAGCAAATGCTCATCGATATCCTAGAAGATCCTCATGAAATTCGTCGAATATGCATTATGGGGAGAAACTGTACACTAGATAAATTAAGCGATAATGTGGAATGTTCTGTTCCTTCAGAGAAGCATATCGCTGAAGGTACAGCTGAACTTTATCATTGCAACTTTGCACCTTTTGGTCCTTCAATATGTCCTTCTACCATCTATTGATAGAATACCTCTTTAGCATACACAGGTAGTTTTAGGTGGCAAGTTGCAATAGTACAAACGGTTCTGTGATATTTCTTATGAAGAAATGAAACAAACGAAAATGAAGAAACACTCAAGAAATTGAGAGCAAAGCTTTTGTAAATATATTTTTTATGTTTATATTGAGTGGCTGGGAGTTCTGTGAAAGAAATAAAAATGAAATATTTTTGTTATATGACTGGGGGTATGTTATTTCTTATTGGCTAGATGATTGGTTATTAAGTTGATTTTATCTGTAACTTTTGGTCTCAACAGAAGAGGAGGAAGAAATTGAAATGCTATTGGAAAATTATCTTCAAAGGTGAGCCATGCAATAAATTATTGTCTTTCTTGTTTCTTCCTTGTGGTTTTGAGTTTCGCTAATTTTTCCATTCTTATTGTCAGATGCGAATCATGCCATGGTCAAGCAGAGAGGCTTCTTGATTCTGCAAGAGAAATGGAAGATTCAATTGCAGTGAACTTAAGGTCTGTCATTTGTCACCACACTAGTAGGAGTAATGTTACTTAACGTAAATAAAGAGGTCCTTTATCATACCTTCAAATCAAGATAGACCGCCCATCCATTATGATCCAAAGGGGTGAAGCAATTAGGATTTTAGATGTAATTAAGCATGACTATGAGGTAGTACAATCCCTCTGGAGGCAAAATAATGGTGTGCGTTTGTACGGTTGTACCTGATGGATTTTTTCTTATAAAAAAACCTGATGGCTTCATAGAAAGGTAAAACATAGTACCATACAGGAAACGGAATCAGCATCAACACACGACTCTTATCTTTGATTAGCCAACAGAGGACAAAGTGTAAGACGCCAACAGATTCCAAGGTAAAGCCACCAGAAAACATACAGATCCAGAACACTGAAACAATAGTCTAAACCTGTCTTCTGCGGTGCAACAAGATCAGCATCTCCAAAATCAGATAATCTTTGTTGTATTAGTCTATCAGTGATGAGTTAGTTCAAGGTTTGTATTCAAATCATATGTAGCAACACTTCAAATAAATTTTATCTCGTGAAAAGAAAAATGAGTTTATTGATATTCCATCTGAACCATAAAATCACATTTCTCTTACCACTTGGCATTCCCAACCTGGCAGCTAAATCGTTTATTAAAGGGTGCTCATCATTATCAACCTTAAATTGATATAAAGACTGCACAAGTAACTTAATCTACGACCAACTCTGTGTGTACTTGCCTCAAGACAGCGACTCTCCATGTCGCTTGCTACCTTTCAAGTTTCAACCGTTTTTACTAGTCACTGGCAGTAATAACCAATCAGTTTGCATTTTGTATATAGAGCAAGGATGCCTGTATCGTCGAAATCATTTAGCTTGCCAGTAAAAATATTTTTGGAGAACAGCAGTCTGGGGTGGTGCCATTCTTTTGTACAATGATATCTATTTGTATCCTGTACCGAGTGAAAAGTAGTGTTTCTCTGGTTTCCAGCCAGTCAAACAACAATTTTTTAGAAGGGTGGGGGTATGTTGCGCGCATAAGCGAAGAAACAGACAGTATCAACATAATCGAATTACCTTAAATCTAAGGATTGCTTTAAGGTGGATAAGAATTGGCGAAACTGGTGTAAGGTGGTAGTTTCAGCCTCTCTAGCAGGCATGTGGCACTGGAAGAACACATTTGGGAATTGCAGGATCTTTTTTCTTTTCTTTTGTGACAATAAATTTGGGTAGCCAATTTTCTCTAATCTCTAAGATATCATAAAATGACGTTCACCTTACCATAAATTTGGATATCCTTACAGTTCCCGGAGGCTAGAGGTAAGCAGGGTGGAGCTGCTTCTTCAGGTTGGAACATTTTGCGTTGCTGTAGGCGCATTAATTGCAGGTATAAAGATCTATGAGCATTTTTCACACCTGGGTAGGAGCCATTAAAAATCTGGCTAAACCATTGCATCATTTTCCGTCCTGCAGGAATATTCGGCATGAACCTTCAGTCGTACCTCGAGACGAACACGGTATATATAGCACTTTACCCACTCAGATTTTATTCGGCATCAGTGCACCACCTGCCTGCACTGGCTGGCTGTTGATTCGTACTAGCCGATATAGCATTGTGCCCCCCCTTTCGTTTGACAACGGTGAGTTTTCTTTTGGAGCAGTGGGCATTTTGGGCGACGACTGGTGCGATCGCAGTCGGAGCAGTAGCTGGATTTTTCCTCATGTACCGGTACCTAAAGGCTAGGAAGATATTGTAGACCGTGCACCCAATATGTACACCTAGAACTGTAAATATAGCGGTTTTGATCTCTCGCCCGGAACTGGAAGCACGTACAGATTCTTGGTGCGCCTGATGGATGCACGCATAGCGGCCGGCATGAGCTGCTACTGGTGAGTGATACCAACTTGGGAGCGAGCATTCCTCTGCTGCAACTCAGAGGCCATATGATACGAGGGAGGTTGCGGGAGGAGAAGCTGTTCTGCCACTTTTGATGGGACTCTGATCCCTGATAGAGCGGAGACGCGCAAATCTGGAACATTATCAGTGTTTATTAGTGATGACAATGGAGTCCATGGAACATGTCCATACCCATCTTTGCCCTGCATCGCCTTGTTATTGCTCACAGTTGCCGTTCTCGCTGCCCATATTCCAGTAGATTTGTTGTTTATTTTGTTGTCTGATTCAAGGCGCAGAAGGAAAATTCCATCGTACAAAGTCTGCAGAGTATGATGAACTAAAAAAAAAAGAAGTCTGCAGAGTATGATGAACTCGTGAGGGATATTAAATTCCACTACTGGAGTAGTTGTTTCCGTATCCATCTGGGAAATTCATTTCGTATATTTCGAACATTTGTGTAGGTGTACATTATGCTTTGTATATATTTCGTAAAATTTGGTGAAAAGTAAGGCATTTTGTCAAGTTGTCACACTCGAGTCGCCATGGCCCGTTTCTGAAGGCTTGCAGCAAAATCAACGTCTGAGATTCTTTCTGGCAACCGCCGCGAAAGGGCGGGCGCTCTCGACGCGCGGCCAGAGCAGAAGTGCGGCGCAGCTTCTCTGCGCGACACGTCACAAAACCGAACTCGTGGAGTTGCTTTTCTCCCATCTCCAACCGCCGATGTTGTCGTCCCCGCGGCCGGCGACGGCGGCGCAGCGCCGCCGCCCCCACCACCCGCCCTCCGCGGCCGCCTACCTCTGCGCCGCGATCGCGCTCCTCGCCCTCGTCGCTGCGGCCTTCTCCCGCGCCCTCGCCCCGCGCTTCCCTCACCCGCCCGCCACCCGCCGCTGCCGCCCCGACGCCGAGGGCTCCTGGTCCGCCGGCGTATTCCTCGGCGACTCCCCCTTCACCCTCAAGCCCGTCGAACACGTAACTAAGGGGGCCCAATTCTCTCCCTCAGAAGTCGCGTCGTCATTCATGGCGCTAACTTGGCTTTCCGTGGCTTGCAGTGGGGGATCTCGAGGGACGAGGGCGCGGCCTGGCCGGTGGCGAACCCGGCGGTGACGTGCGCGGACGTGGCGGAGGCCGGATCCCCAAGCAGCTTCGTCGCCAACCCTTTCCTCTTCCTCCAGGTTCGAACCTTTTTTTTCGATTTCAATATTCCCTCACGCTCGCACTTCTCTAGTGGCGGTAGCCGGTAGGGTGACGGACACAGCATCTATATTATGCCATATTGGGTGTCCCACATCTATTTGTTTAGTGATCCCGCATCTATTAGTAGTAACCGAAGTACAGATAACACACCAATGGGCTAATGGCACAGTTAGATTATTTCAGTGACTCATTTTGTATATTTAATAGTATCAACTAGGGGCACTTGTCGGATGCTTGATGCTCCAATCAGTATGCTGCTCTGAACATCATCACCCTTGTACATTTGGACACTTAGGGCTCATTTGGTTGCGGGGGGAGAAATACCCAGGGAAAATAATCCCGGCCGGGAATCTGAGGAATCATGTGTAAAACTCCGGGATTCTGTTCCCGACCTCCGGACTAGGGAAAATACACCCCGGGAAAAGGCCGGGATCCCCCCGGGATTCCAGTTACCAAATGAGCCCTTAGAGGTGAAAGTAGCTGTTGTCGCGATCCGTGGCCTGTCATTTATCTTTCATCAGAGATTTTTTCAGATCGTCATTATCGGTTCTTGTTCGGTCGTGGCTTGTAATGGATGTGAAACTGAATTTTCCTCAGGGTGATGCCATTTACATGTTTTTCGAGACGAAAAACTCGATTACATCACAAGGCGACATTGCTGCTGCTGTGAGCAAGGACTCCGGTGCAACATGGCAACAGTTGGGCGTGGTGCTAGATGAGGAATGGCATCTTTCATATCCATATGTGTTCAGCTACGATAACAAGGTAAATAAATATCCCATTCAAAGCTGCTTTTCGCGATCAAGAAGTTGCTGTTCTTTTCATTCTCGCCTGTGATTTTGTACTTGTCTCATGCCACAGATATATATGATGCCTGAAAGTAGTAAGAACGGAGATCTTCGGCTGTACCGTGCATTAGATTTCCCCCTTTCGTGGAAATTGGAAAAGGTCCTTATGGAGAAGCCACTTGTAGATTCAGTCATCATAAATTTCCAGGGTTCCTACTGGCTCATTGGATCAGATTTAAGCTCTTATGGTGCAAAACAGAATGGAGAGCTCAGTATTTGGTATAGCAGCTCTCCTCTTGCTCCTTGGAATCCACACAGGCATAACCCAGTTCGTAGCACAGACAACCGGTCAAGTTTTAGAAATGGAGGGAGGCCATTCATTTATGACGGGAACCTCTATCGAATAGGCAAAGAGAATGGTGGTGTATCTGGCCATAGTATCAAAGTCTTCAAAGTTGAAATCCTAACAGCAAGTGATTACAAGGAAGTTGAAGTCCCATTTTTCATTGACAAGCCCCTCAAAGATCAAAATGCATGGAATGGTGCACGATCTCATCACCTTGATGTTCAATGGCTTCAATCAAGTCAGCTCTGGATTGGAGTAATGGATGGTGATAGATTGCCCTCAAACGATTCAGTTCACCGTCTGACCATAGGGTACATGCTATATGGAGTCACTCTTGTACTAGTTCTGCTGCTTGGTGGGCTTATTGGTGCAATTAAATGCACATTACCACTCAGATGGTGTGCCCCACAAACTGAGAAACGGGATGATTTCTTCAATGCAAAGCAGCAGTTCTTTCTACAGTATAAGCTAAGCTTGCTAATTTCCAGTTTAAACAAGTTGGGATCTCTTCTTGGTGGGAGAATTAACTATGGAACTTGGAAGGGACAAGTTTATGTAGCACTAGTTATACTAATTTTAACTTTTCTAACTTGTCTTGGAACTCACTACATATATGGTGGCAATGGTGCTGAAGAACCCTATCCAATCAAGGGGAGTTACTCACAGTTCACAATGTTAACAATGACATATGATGCCCGGCTTTGGAATTTAAAGATGTTTGTGGAGCATTACTCCAACTGTGCGTCAGTGAGGGAGATTGTAGTTGTCTGGAACAAGGGCCAGCCCCAGTGCAGAATGAATTGAAGTCGGCTGTTCCTGTCAGGGTAAGAGTTGAAGATAAGAACACTCTGAACAACAGATTCAACATAGACGAAGAAATTAAGACAAGAGCTGTTATGGAGCTCGATGATGATATCATGATGACATGTGATGATTTAGAGCGTGGGTTTAAGGTATGGAGGGAGCACCCTGACAGGATCGTTGGGTACTATCCACGCCTTGCTGACGGCAATCCACTGGAATACCGCAATGAGAGGTATGGTCGGCAACAAGGAGGTTATAACATGATACTGACTGGAGCAGCATTTATGGATCATGGCTTGGCCTTTAAGAGGTATTGGAGCGAAAAGGCTGAGGTAGGAAGGAAGACTGTAGACAGTTTCTTCAATTGTGAGGATGTCCTTCTAAACTTCTTGTTTGCGAATGCAAGCTCAATGAGCACAGTGGAGTATGTGAAGCCAGCTTGGGCAATTGATATGTCTAAGTTTTCAGGAGTAGCTATTAGTCGAAACACACAAGCACATTATCATGTTAGGAGCAAATGTCTTGCTAAATTTCAGAGATCTACGGGAACTTAACCGCTAAGAGGTTCTTTAGCAATCGAGGTGATGACTGGGATGTATAGTAACACATAAAAACGACATACTTTTTCTCATGAGACTTAGAAAGTATGATTAACTAAGTTTATAAGCAGGAAACAGTAGCTCAGGATAATTAGTGCAACACTGAAGTAATTTACCCTGCTGCCTAATTCGTATAAGTTTAGCATATTACCCCCCTTCTGTATCTTTTCCACAGATACTTTTTTTGGTTGCATCCTGTGTTCCATATCTATATTCCAAACTGGATCCATATTTTACCATTTCAGTTGTACTGCTGTGCAAGTGTGCATGCAACTGCAATCATGTTTGAGTAAATGCATATGTTATCCTTTCAGATTAGCAGAGGTTCTATTTCTTTTATTGGGAATGTTCTATTTCTTATTTGTGGTTGAAAAATTATATTACACGATATTGGGAAACATAAAGGCAAGAATAGTGTGTACAAATATCATACTCCATTCTGATATTGGTATATATGTACATTACATTTGCATGGTCTTTACCATGATCAATAACAATTAGCAAGCAAAATAAGCTTTTATTTTCCTACTATCTTTCCTTAGCAAATGCGCCAAAGAATCTAAATCTACATTTGTCAACTTCTTCCAAATGCTGGTCGATCAACTTATGGCACATGTTGGATAATAATCAAACCATGGTTCAAGGAGTCATGAAATGACACTGCTTGGATCAAAACTTCCAGTTCTTCTTCAGGTAAACCACTATTTCTTGCTGCAATAAATGCAGTCAAGGGTCAATTTTCAGTTCTCATTCTAATAATTCTTCTGTACTTTCAGGATAGACAGTTAACTTACAATCAAGCAAAGAATGACGCAACCTGCTGCTCCGGGGAAAAGTGCATACCAAAATTGCATGTTGTGAAACTTTGGACCATCAATAAACAAGAGTGGCAAGCTTGCAGCTGCAATCATCATGAAGAGGTGACATTAAACTATTTCTTTGCTGCATTTGTAGCAGAAAAAATAAATCACAAGTAAATGAGAGTTCAGTGAAATATCACATGTGCATATGCAGCATATATTTGGGTGAACATACCAGACGGAATATTTATGTTGGGGGTTTACCTGGAGGGTGTGAAGAACCTGTGATGGTCATGAATGCTATGGATGCAGAAAGAGCTGCACCCCTTGCTAACCAGCCAGGCCCAAACAACGAAAGGGCAAGTACACCGATAGCTGCACAACCAATCTGGGCGACGAACATATTATATTTCTGCAAGTATTTCCACCTGCTAGTGTTAGTATTGGTTATCAAGATCTCTTGATTCTCTGTAAGGCGAATGAAATGCTATAACGTGGCAGTTACTGCACTGAAAATGACAGGAAACATAGAAACTTATGGCTTGCTGATGACTTAAAAGATAGCAAGTAGAGTAGGGTGACTTTCAACGAAGTTCTACATGCCTAGAGTATATTACTCATACCGGATGATAGAAGTCTTTGAAACATTCAAAGTAATCTAATACTTGGTAGTAACTGCTTATGGATGGAGTGTTAGAAGAATATTATTTTGAGAATATGCATTATGTACATAAGATTTCTTTGAAGCTAATCAATGCAATAGGTCATTCCAAATCTGTCCCAGCTAGGCTCCTAGGTATGTTTTAAATATAAAAATTGCCAAACTAAGTTTTGTTGTTGACCTCGAACCTTGGCAGCTGGTGAGCCTGGAGCGGTGAAAAGCACAGCGGAGACGGCTCCGAGAGGCGCAATTGACAATGATACTCCCTTGAACGCCATCATCTGATCTATTCTTCCCAGCACTGCCATTGCCAGGAACGCACCTGCATGAGATCAACATGAGAGGAAAATATGTTAAAATATGGAGGCTTTATTTTCTGGAAGTTTTCTGGTAAGACGATGAAACTGATGTTTTAAGAACGACTCAAAAATAGCTGCCATCATCTGGAAGCTACCGTCGAACAGAGGAAATCCAACTGCACCACTACCGGGAAAGAACATAAAGATCCAGAGAAACCAGGAGAGGGCAAAAGAATGTCAAAGCATCAGACTCACCAGCCGAAGGCCAAAGGACGTCGCTGGCGCTGACGCCGCCAGGCGACGCCGGCTTGACGCTGGCCGTTGACGTCGCCGCGACGACGCATGGGTCTCTCCTCCTGCTCCTCCCGCTCAAGCTGCTCACGGCGTTGCCGGTCCTACGCGAGAGGAGATGAGCCTGCTTGCTGCTGCTGCCGCCATTGACGTGCAGGTGCAGGAGGGCAGGTAAAGAGGGCGCGTGGGACGCCGCTGCCAGACATTGCGATCTTGCTCGTGCCAAGATGTTGCCGGGCAGCCAATGGTGGTGCTGCAGCGACGCCATGATTTTGTCTCTCTCTGTTTCTTTCTTTCTCTGCCCTCTCACCGGACACTCTCTCTCCGCCCGAGAAGGTGCAAGGTATTTAAATGAGTAAGATAAGGTGCGAGAGGAGGAGGAGGATGGGTCAGGAGAAAGGTGGATGATGGCCTCTTGGTGCCTGAGGAGAGGGAAGGAAACAGGGCAGAGATAGAGAATGGGCAGGAGAGAGAGTCGGCTTAGCTCTTCACTGGAGTGGGGAGTCGCCGCTGTGGAGATAGAAGAAATGCCAAATACTGTTAGGCGTGCGTCTCTCGCTTATCTTATTCCAAGTTGATCTCGTTTGGGTCGCTGGCTGCCCGGTCTGGGATCCGCTGGTACTTGGTTGTTTCTTGCTCATCGCTATCTGTCCACAGCAGAGCTTACCAATGATGTCCTAGGCCAATGGCAGGTAGTACTCGGCCGCGGCATACTTCCACGTGCCATCGGCCAATCCAAATTCAAGCTATTCTTGTTCCGGATATACTCTGAAGATACTCGATCGGGGGAAAGGACGGTGATTGTTGAGTGCTGTGTTTGTTCGTTACTAGGAACATTCTTACTTGCTGTTGAGCTTCAAGAACGAGAGACATGGATTTTGTTTGCTTGGGTTTCTTGCACTGCTGACCGACTGTAATAATACGAGGGTGACTTGCATCGCAAAATGGAGGGGATGTGTTTGTAAATCTGCAATATACTTTCGCAGGTGCCAAGCTCTACTGTTCTGGCATTGCATGATTGCATCCGCAACAGAAACGTGGTGACAGCATCAATGGATGCTAAACAGCCAAAATTTGAGCCACACATGTGCGATCCATTGGGTGGATGATTTGGTGCCATGGTCTATCTTGGCGATGGTGGTGCCTTGTTGATATTTTTTTCCAGTTCTCTCGTTTGTTTCTTTTCCTAATCTTGGTCTCTGTTGGCGACCCAGTGTCGAAACTAGCAGAAGCATAGTGTCTGTGTTTTCAAAACCTAGGAGGTCAATATTCTTACTGAATCACCAAGTTCAAAATCAATGGTCTAGACAAAAATCTAGCCGCGGAAGACTGCAAAAGAAATCGACCGTGCGACCATGGCGATCGGGGGTGAGCTAGCGCCGCCGCCGGCCTGATCTCCCCACTCCGGCATCCTCTCCCACCACCGCGACCAGATTCGGCATCTCCTCGGTGTCCACTCTCCATCCTTCTGCGCAGCATGTAGCCGTTGTGTCTGTTGACGACACGGTGCAGCGGCAGCTGAAGCTTCTGCCCAACCTCTCCATGGCTGCAACGACGGCGCCCTCCACCCCCTGCTCCCGAAGCTGCGCTCGCCGCTGCTGCCCTTGCCTTCCGCAAGTCCGACCCAGATATTCGAGGTCGGATGATGATGATAGTGAAGCGCTCTGCGAAACCGGCTGTTACGGCACCGCTGCCCGACACCCACGCCCCCGTTCCCCTCGGTCTGCAGCCAACGCCCCTGCAACTGCTCCCTGGAGGTATGAGCTCCCAGTCCGCTGTCGTCGTGATCGCGCCGGCTGAAGATCCGCTGTCGTCTAGGCGCTCGGACACCGTTTGCACGGAAGAGTTCGTTCCCGAGCCGTCCTCCTAGGAGCAGCTGGTGTCAACTGTGACTGCGCCTGCAGCCATCAGTTGTCCGCCCTCCAGTGACCTCGATGGTGGGATTGACAGCTGCATCTCCACGGCGCCCAGGGCACCACGCCAGTAGTGCATTCCCTTCCAGATGTTGCCGGCACAACGGGAGGCGCGGAGGCGCCCTGGGAGCTCGTCCAACCAAGGCGCAGCCTGCGCCGCGAGCCTTTCCCTCCTCCGGCTTTGAAGACGCGACCTCCTCCTGCTGCTTGGCTTCACGGGAGATGCCATCGTTGCCATGATTCCGGGCACTGGGCTTCAGTCTGCCGAGAGCCTCTGAGGTGCAACAACTGTCGTCAGTTTGGTCACAAGGCGAAATATTGCAAGGGCAGAACTGCTCCCCGCCCTCCTCCGGTCCAAGATCGCTATGTTGTGCAGATTCTCGTCGATGTTCGTCCTCATCCTTAGCAGGGATATCCTCCTCGCCTGCAGAAGAAGCCGGCGTCGCCTTGCCAACCGGCCGATGCTCAGTTGCAGGACGTCCTGGTCAAGCAGGCCAAGCTACTCCGTTTGGAGCTTCAAGATAGTTTGGCGCGAGTTGAGAGCTTTTTGCTTAGAGCGGAGGCTGCTCTCGGCAAGCACCTTGTTGTGCCCGAGGTCTCTACTCTAACTGAGCTCCATGTCGGCTCCTCGGACATTGGGGAAGTGAACCTTTATGGTGAATTTTCTCCTCATACTCGGCCCTGCTCATCGTCGCAACCCGATGTGTTGGTTGCCTCCAAGAGTGAGGACATCATTGGGGTCATGGCTCCTGTGATGCAAATCATGCCCGAGTTACAGGAGTTGTGTGCTGAGTCTGCTCCTCCTCTCTCTATGGTGCATCCGCATGTGGGATCGATTGGGAGCTCGGTGGTGGCTTCCTCGCCCACACCACCGCCCCTAGAGCCCAACGGGCTGCTGGGCTCAGTTGACCTTTGTAATACCCCGCAGTTTAGAGAGTTGAAATTGTAGAAATAGAATTTGTGCATTCGCATAGCATGCATCTGAAAATGCGGGAAATTTTCGCACTTTTAAAAATAAAGGAGACAAAGTGATCGATGTTTCGCTCGACTCGATGAGTTAGGGTTTAGATCATCATGTCAAGTGCAATAAACTTCGAGATGACCTTTATACCAAATTAAATTGAAATCAGAAGAATAATAGAAGAGTCAGTTATCGCTCGACAGATAATTAGTAGATTGTCGATGTGTGAGGATCTTCGACATAACCTTCCCTAATTCTCGACACTTTGAACACACTCAAATAATACCGTTAATCTAATAAAACTTTTATCACATAAGATCATCCATTCATACATGAGCTCAAAACAACAAGTTATAATATATCATCTCATCCTATCACAACAATTCATATATCTTCAGGAATAAATTCCAAATTAGAAAGTTACAAGTAGAACTCATACAAATCATCAAATGCCAACTCATATAGGATCTTACCAAGATAAATACATTGATCATCACTCCATATCTTAATTTATCAACACTCATGATCATATATGGATAAATGTATCAAAGATATCATAACACACAAAGGATCAATCTTTATCTCATCATCTTACCTCACATATATTTCAAAAACAAAGATCAAATATTCAAAGAGAGAAGATACAACATCTATAGGATCATATCATTATATAACTCACATACTCCACACTATCAAGTTCCAACTCATCTCCAAATACAAATAAGAAGTCAAATGTTCAAATTCTAATGAAATTCAAATATGATCATTTACAATATCGTATCAAATCCTTATCCTACCATCATATCAACATCTGGACATTCCAATCCAATAGTTCAATGTCCAAAGTATAAGTGATACACAAATACAAATGGGATTTTATACAAACTTTACAATTTGAATTGAAAGAACAATTAGTACCATATATACAGAATATGTACATATCTCAAATAAGAGAAAAGAACTTGCTAAAGAATAAAATAAACTCCTAAACTAAATCTTGATCTACATCATGATCATCTTATTCTTTGCTCCAATCTTCAATTCCTGCAAAATAAACAAAACAAGACAGCAAAGAAGAAAGCAAGAAAGCAATACTTTGTTCTTATCAACTTCTCCAGTAAATAAAATCTTGTGATATTCAAATGCTTTGAGTGTTATAGAAGTAGTTTGGTAACAGGGCCTGATCAACCTTGTTAGCAAATTATTTTTGTATGCATAAAGCAATTGGAGGTCATATAACCAACTCAAGTGCATCTAAAATTAAATAAGGACAAAAGAAAAGTTTCTGTTAATTAAAATGTTTGCCTTCACCACAAGGGAGAGGCAATTGATGTTTGGAACTCGACTTCGGGATGTTAAGAACTAATCTTAACATCCAATAATTGACTAGAGGGATTAATCTCAATCTTAAGGCAACATTGGATCATGGATCATACTTGGAATATTTGGATCATTTGAGACATTATGGATCAACTAGGCAACAAGGGACATGATCCATTTGAGCAAGACACAAAGGCAACATGGGACAAAGGCAACTAATATCGATCCATGTTTATTATCTTAGGCAACTGAGGCAATTAGTCAATCCCTCTAATCTAGTCAAGTTCCTAATAAAAAGAAAGCTCACATTCTCATATTTCTCCAATGGTATTAAATTACCAAGGAAGAAAGTTAAATCATTAAAGCCCACAAATCTGAAATTCAAAGCCCACTTGATCACCATCCATATTCCAAGGCCCATATAGGAGAATTAGCCCACAAGCCCATCTAGTAACAAAAGCCACTTGGCATGCCCAAAAATAAATCCTACAAGAGGATAATATCAAGCATGAGAAGGATAAGCATGCCACATAAGGGGATAAGAACAATGACTAGGCATGTCTATCCACAAGCAAAATATCTACTATTACTTCAACCCCAAGTAATCCTCATGCTAGGCCTATATAAGGACATGCTTGCCACACCTAAAATTCGAATTTCATCTCAATGATATTTCCCACAACTAAAATAAGTAACCAGACGCACCACTTCTTTCTCACATCAACGCAATCATATCAACAGCTAAATATACCCTTCCATATCAGCCATAGCATCTCAAGAACACCAAGAACACCACCAAACAATGCCCAATCTTTAGAATCTCTAGGAAATAGGTCAAGCAGCGAGGAGGAGCAGGCTAGCCACAAGACGCAGGTTATGTTCAGAATCCAGAAGACCAAGCTTCTCTTCAGCCGCAGGTTGCTAGGATCTAATACCATATAGCATACGCGCATATCTTTAGAAGAGAGGGAAAGAGAGGAGAGGGGTGCAGTAGTATGTTCTTATCAGTTTACTGGAAGAGAAGAAGGATCCCTCAGATCTGCATAGAGTTGCTATGCAAGCTCATCACAGAGAATTAAGTCACACACACTAATATTTGTTTCTATCAAAATATACATGCCTCAGCCTTTGCATCATAGGCTAGATCATGAAAGCAAGCCAGAATCTGTTCTTAACAGTTAAATAGCCAAATTTGTCCAGGAATACATTTCCTAAATCATTTCAGCAACACTAACATCACTAGATCATGCTTGGCATGGATCTGAACACTATGCATACTGTTGGGAGGCACCACAGTGAGCAAATCATGCATACAAGCCAGCCAGCAAGTTAAAAGATATTCCACAGGCACCAGATTATTAAGTATCAGTGGAATATATCCACAACATCATCTAGATGAGTAAATCATCTGGATTTCCTCTCTGAAACTAACTGATAGAAGCAACAACCAGGAACTAAAAGAAGTATCCAAACAAAAAGATCAAGTATACTTTTATCTGTTCTTATCAAATCTCTACACTGAAGCAGTTCACAAGCACATATAATTCCACACAAGTCACTGATGCTTGGATGAGTAGATCATTCAAACAGGAGCATCAACCAATCCACAGACTAGACCAATCCCACAGTTCATCAGCTCGAAGGCCGGTCACAGAAGCTCACCTCGAGTATTCTGCAGCCGAGGCAGAGCATAGGGGAGCTGGAGTAGGTGTAGTCGAGGAGGCAGGCGAGAGAGTCGTGTAGCCGAGCGTCACCGTGGTTGCGGTGATGGCATCACCGCCAACTCGTCGGTGACAGCAACAACAGACCACCAACATCATCCACAACACGACAGCAGTAGACCACCGCACCACCACTATCCATCAGACCGTAGCCGAAGGAGGATGCCGGGGTTGCAGCAACATACTGTCGTCCCGCCAGCATTGAAGTGGAGGTGTGATTGAGCAGATCGTCGAACAGAGGCTCGAGGTGGATGTCGGGGTCGACAGGAACGGTACACCACTACGGCGTGCTCGAGCAGGGGATCGTGGAGACGACTATGGTCGACGAGGAGACGCAGCAGGAGGCGCGGAGGCGCGGGAGCCCGGGGAGCAGCGCCGGCGACCCGAGCCATGGTGGCTAGGGTTAGCCTCGGGTGTGCGGGTGAGAGAACGGGGGCGATGCAGCGAGGAACCGGTGGCGGAGACCATGGCGGATCAGCGCCGGGCGGAGGCGGCGCCGGAGCCGGCCGGAATAGAGGAGCACGGCGGCGGCGCATCGCCAGGAGGGGGACCGAGAGGAGGCGTGCGTGCGTGCGTGCGAGAGAGAGAGGAGGGAGTGGGTCGGTCAAAATCCTTAAGTATTAAATAACATCACCAAAAGGTAATAAAACAACCCTAAACCAAAGAATACGATGTTATCAAAGTATCAAGTAAAACGAAGCTTACACTTGTGAGCTTGGGTATTTTGGGGGATTTTACGATGCATCTCATATCTATGCATAATAACATCTTGCCAGTGTTTCCAGTAGTCCTTACCAGGACTACATTGCTATTTTCAGATCTCGGGGTTTTATCGCAAACCTTAGAACCCCGAAGGACATGAATTGCCATCTCTATCACAGGCAAGTTCATTCTTGCATACCGTTTGATGTATTTTTATCAAAGTACTTGCAAAGTTACTTATACGTTCCTTTCACTTGCATCAAAAAGAAAAAGTATTTTCGAATGATGTGGTATATACTATTGGTTGGCGGTGGAACAATGGTAAGATGAATAGGTACGGTGTTCCATCGTATGGGAAGGTATATATCCTTAGGAAATTAATAACCCATGTTCCAGTGATCCTTTCGCCGTAGTGAAAGCATCAACCAACGGACTTTGTATGGGCGGGGTCAGTCAGAGGCTTCTTTCCTCATAAGCACATCTACGGCAGGCCAGTACCAGGTTTAATCATTGCGACGACTACCAGCGTGGAAGCGCATATACTTCCCATCCGACGGGGTGTTTGGTATGGAAGCTAGGAGTGGGTGATGGGTATGAGGTGATCGTGTTTCACCTATAGCATCTCAAGGGGCGGATGTGCGTTATGAGAGAAAGAGCTCCACATGACTGGATGTCCTAGGGCCAGACAACTGTTGGGTAAAGTGATGCAACTCTGCAGAGTCAAACAACAAATTTGTGATATCACAACCGTGTTCCCGGAATGGAACTACGAGATCAAGGCCGGAATGGAGTCCCATTTGGATTCACAAGACCGGTGGAGGCTGGGACATAGTTTTCAGAATAAAATCTATCCTTGGAAGAAATGTTTGCAAAAACTTGCATCAATGCCAAAGACCTGAGGTTTTGGCAGTAGCTAGTGCATGAAACACCTTATCTTTATATATTCAGAACTTGCTAAGTAACGCCGTTACTCACCCCTTCCCATTTGACCCCCTGCTTAGACTTTTGGAGCCATCAAGGGCGTTGCTAGATATCCATCACGATGTTGAGGAGGTCTTCCACAAGGAATCAAGTCGACCTGGTGGAGCTTGAAGGAGTTGACCGCTACTTCACCAACGGAAGAATGACGACAACCATGGCCATGGAGGGGCAATGACAGCAGTGTCAATGGCATACACAAAAACCACACCGTCAATGGAGGAGACAACATCTATTGGAAGGAGGAGTACAACCCTGGATAAAGATGTTCCAGATGGAGTAGATTAGGGCTATGACAATAGTAGTAGTGGATTAGGAATAGAGCTAGAGATAATCTCCAGCTTAGTGCTACGAATTGGATCTTTTCTGGATTTTATTTGTATGAGACTTGCTTTTATATAAAGGAGGTTCTCAAGATTTTGTATTGAATATTGTTGTAATCCTATAGTGTTACCTTGGACCTGCTATGTTTCTGTTGTACTACTCTGAGGGATGTAATATTCACGGATAAGTCCTTCTGTGAGTGTTATGTCAACGACTTGCGCACTACAACATGCAGTGGTGTGCTGGGTCACCGCAACCTTAGAGGTTTGAGTGATGTTGTTGTTCCTCCGCAGGAGTCCCTTAGCCCTATGGGTGATAAGGTTGTGGCATCTTGCGCGTTGCCACTTGTTCCTGGAGCTCTTTTCGCCAAAAAAGCTTTGCGACTTCCTCGTTAGCTTGGAGGCTGATGATCCTGGATCTGGTAAGACGATTGGGTGCCTTTTGAAGGAAATGGAAATGAGGACCAAGTGTAAAAAGGCAGGATCTTCCAAAGAGAAGCCTTTTAAGAGTAAGAAGAAGATTGGCGGGAAGGTGTCTGTATCTGCTTGATGATTTTATCTTCCTCTAGAGTTTTGTGTCTTGTGTCTTTGTTGATGAGTTCGAGTCTGGTTTATCGCGAGGTGTGTTGATCCATGTGTCAGTCGTTCTGGGTTGTAGTGTGGTGTGCATGATATGCCGCGGCGGTCCGAGAGTTTCTTACTTTGGGATTAGTGAGTATGTGCCTTTCTGTAACGGTTTTCGCCCGGTTTTCCGTAAATTAACTGGTCAATTCTCTTCTTCTTAATTAATAGATTGGGGCAAAACTTTTGCTTTCTCTATTTTAAAAAAAAATCAATGGTCTAAAGAAATTAGCAGAGTTATCATTGACAACACACGAGAGTGATTTGCAGGTGCAATTCAGGGTACGCAAAGCCTGATTCCATGGTTTCAACGGATCTAATTAAATTTAACTGTGCGTGATTCAGAACTGCGGGTCCAAGGGAAAAGTACGAGAAAACTGAAAAATAACCGAACAACAGAACCGGCACAGTGTCAACCCCAAGAAGGCGGCTCTTGGTACCAGTCAAAGATCCAACCACATCGCATCGCCGCGCCACCCAAATGGCCAAATAAACAAGTCGACGACAGTCAATATCCCAGAACGAACATCGCCGAGCAACGGCAAATCAGTCAGGGCCGGTTCGCGCGTCAGTAACGCTGCCAGTTACTCTAAAATACTAGGCGTATCAAGTCAACTTGGCGCAGGCTTCTGAGTTTTCAGAAGAAGAATGGCTCTGACTAGATCAGATCCAGTATCTATGAACAACAATCGCGTTCACGTACGAACGATCTCGCGCGGTTGAGGTTCTTATTCTGGAAGATGCCGCCCGCCAGCGAATCAGATGCAGAAACACGATTCTGCTGAGTCACACTGCTATTGTAAATTAGCTCTCAGCGATGCTGCTGTTAAAATAGTACTCTCTCCAATTTATAAAAAGTGTCGCTAACTTAGTACAAAGTTTGTACTACAACTTATTATAAAATAAACGACAGTTTTTATTATTCTGAAGGGGTACAAAAGATCTATTTCTATCTTCTCTCTCCGAATGGACCGGCTTGATACACACACGTTAACTGCTATGGTGATTTCTGGGGACGTGCCCAACTGAAACCAGGATTATTTCTTCTTCAGATGTAAGCTTACTGCAGCATGTTGGCACTTGGCAGTACCTCTGCAAGCTACACTCTCCAGGCGCTGAGGCGCGTGTCTTTTGTCTTTCGATCTGTGAGGTTGGTAAAAAACTAAAAATTGATAGTTGATGTAGCTTTCAGTTTTAACATGGATCCATGGTGTTCGTTTTTTGTCCCAATTTTTTCGATCTCATGTACTATGTTTAGTTGATCAATGAAGTTGGACCATTTACATACAAAGCTTTCAGGGGGATCTCTCTTCACCGAATTGGACCTTTCTCCAAGAAATAATGAAGGGATCCGCAAGAAACAATAAAGCGTAGGCCTGCCAGGGTGGGTACCTGGGACAAATGGCACAAAATTTATTCTTTGTTATTTACAAACAATTTAGTTTAACTTAATTTTGTGTTCGAAGATTCTACATGGCAAGCTCAAATTCATAGATGTTACTATAGCAAAGGTTTTTAGGGTCTCTTTGGTTCAAATGAACTTCATATGATTTTGTAGAATTGTAGTCCTTTTGAATTTTTTGTGTGGAGCTTGTTCGTTTTGTACGGTTGGAAACCATAACATTTTTCTCTATGGCTTATTTTACATGCAACTGGAAAAGGATTTTTTCCCCTTAGATCAAACCTCTTAGAATTTTTTTTGTGTCTGACATTCATGACATATACGCAATATATGTACGAAGTTCCTGGGTTTTTCCTATGTCAAACATATTCTTTTATTGATTCTCATGTTTTCGTTGTTGTACAATTCGAAATATCATGATTTCTTATTCCAACATTTTTTCTATTTACATATTTTACATTTCCTGCTTTAATTTTTCATATCCTATTTCGGATTTTTAAAATCCGGTCATGTATGTTCTCAAAGTCCCGTGTACTTTGCCAATTTCTTCTTATCTTGGTAGTCAGTTTTATAGTAAAATAAGTACATGTCAGCATCTTAATTAGTCTCGGGAGCCGCGTTTTGGCTCCTTGGTGCATGTGCACCTTTTATTTAAAACACATATAAAATGTATTTTGAAACGTCAAAAAACATTCTAAAAAACCTTCGCATCTATATATTCGCATCCTATATTTTCACAAAGTTGTTCATGAAAAAACGACCTCTTCTGTGACCTATATAAAAAAAAAACAATTTTTTTTGTGCTAAAACAAGCCTTTCACAAGACATATTTTGTTGTTGTTTACGCAAGCCACACAAATCCCCCGAAAGTTTACGTACACACATAGAATGTGAGAACTATGCTCCGAAATTCTTTTCCAGAATTTTAGGCATCACAGAATCTCTCCTTTTATTATAGGGAGCATGTGCATATGGGAGCCAAAGTGAATTTATGATATCTTACTACTGTTTCATAAAGAAGAAAAAAACATAAATTATACAATGAGTTAGCAACCAACCGCGAAATGATAAAACGTACGACTACGACGGACATGTAGCCTCTGACTTTGTGAAGCCTACTTGCCTACATGTCCTGACTTTTTGTTTTGTTTTTTTGGATGCCTGCACGTCATGACTATACTTTTTTTTTTTAGAAAAGGATTGCGTGCGGTGTGGCCCAACGCACGAACCGATCGCCGCACCATCATATTATTCGGGGTTCTTTTTGCTCTTTCTCCAGGACAGGTGGTCTTCGAGTTGGTTCTAGGGTGTGTGTGCATGTATGTGCTGTACGCTTCTGTTTTTTTTTTTTTTTTTTTTGAACGACTGTACGCTTCTGTTTAATTCATGACTATACTTGAACAAATGAGATGGAAAATCAACGACGGACAAACGCTGTGATACTAGGAGAAACAATGCGGCAAGACACTGTAGCAACATATCTGTGCCATTCATTTTTTATCGGACGGCTAAGAACCAGGCGNCAGTGGGAGGCGACGTTCCCGTCGACAGCGAGGCGCCCGTGGTGACTTCGTCAATCTCAAGACTCGACCCGCCGACTCGGTCTCTCGGAGGTGCTCATAGGGGTAGGGTGTGCGTGCGTGCGTTCATAGGGGTGAGTGTGTGCGCGTGTATATGAGCGCTTGCGTTGTACTGGGTTTAGCAAAAAAAAAAAATCGCTGATTTATTGCTATATGTTGCTTTAGAAGAATTTAACGAGCACTAAATAATGAAGCACGAGAAAACTTGACACCACCGCCAAGATTGATGGAAACGCCACATGAGAAACTGGACTGGGTAGGCCGTGATCCATCTAGAATTCTAGGAAATTTTGGACTACCTCGCAAATGGGGCTCACTTTGTGGCCCATTTTCGATTTTTTTTACATCGCTAGTTAATCTAGCCTTCGAGGAATGAGGCAGTCGAGCATGAGCACATGTCGCTCATGTCATCTGGTCGCCATGGACAAAATCTAAAGCCAGGCGACCTAGTTGCTATGGCGTGGCGACACACCCCCAACTTGACCCCCCCCTCGCCGCCCCATCCCATAGCTGCCCGCTGCCATGATCGGCCACCACAAACCTCCAAGCATAACAACGCTTTAGGCTCCATCCAATCGGTATGTTCGTGGTTTGGTTGATTTGCTAAGCTCAAATGGCAACACTTTAGCATTGTGCGAAAAAAATCAGAGTGTGCCTACCCTCTAGTTTTTTCCTAGACCCACCACTGCAAAAGATCTTGCCTAAGCAAAACATCAAAGTCTCCCAATGTCAGCTATGTCAGTTACGGCGGAAACACTAGGATGACGTGTCGCCACCAACACAAACTTAACAGTAAGAAAAATAAAATATAAGTAAACGTAGATGTGGGGTTTTCCTCATCTCCTACCGCCGAATCGACCGCCGGAGACGAGGGGGACTGGCGGCAAAGAAACAAAGAAGCTATGGGGGGCTAGGTTTAGAAACGAAGTGTGTGTTATTATAGATAACTAGTAAGCGTGCACGTGTAATACACGTGTAATAATAGTGAATACAATATTAATAACTCGTAAATATTATTAATTTTAATTATTAAAGTGAATAAACAAATATAACATAATTCACATGTCGATATGATAAATGAAAGGACACTATTAATTAATCAATCTAAATAACTTGCATATATTAATTATTACAAGAAAATAACAATCGGAGAAAATAAAACATTGTTCCACACATATGATGACTTAATAGAAAACTTCAGTGCTATAAACGGAGATCGACCACTATACTTTCCATTTATTGGAATATTATTTTCGACTTGCGTAGCTAATCTTGCAGGTCCATAATTGCTTGGTTCTGAGAGTAGTTCCTTTATTTTTAGTGATCGGTAGTTCCTTTTTTTTAATGATCAGAGGAATAGTTCCTATTAACTCAGAATCTATTAGTTAAGGAGGAAACACTTGGTTCTGGAAGTAGTTTTTTGTTAGTAATAGGGCACGTGCAACACACATCTTTTGAATCCCGACCTTTTCAGTGATTGCACTTTCTATTTTCATCTACATCTTTTAACTCACAAAGCTAAAATTTGCGAAAAGTGCTTTTGGCTTATGAGCTCAAGTGCTCCTGCCTATTTGGAAAAATTGAAAAAAAAAATTTATGATTTTAAAAAAATAATGAAAAAAAATCATGTATTTGGCTAATAGTATATCCCACAACCATGTAAAATATCATCTTTAAATACTTTGAATTTTGAGCTACACAAAAATGACAAATCTAATAAAAATGATAACCGTGATCAAAATGACAAATCTGATAAAAATGTGCATACTCATATCTACACTTTTGTCATTTTTGTGTAGCTCAGAATGCAAAGTATTTGAACTTGTTTTTTTTCATGGTTGTGGGATACACTATTAGCTACATCCGTGATTTTTTAATATTTTTTGAAACTCATGAAACATGTTTTTGATTTTTTTTAAATGAGCAGATCACTGGAGCTCGGGAGCACCGAATCTCTACTCCTAAAGAAACCACTTGCCATTCAATCTTGCATGCAAGTAAGCCACAATTTTAACTTAACAAAACCTGTAGGGCTGTAGGCTAAATATTCGAAGCAAGGGTCCGATATACAACCACTATTTCTTTACTGGGGGTGTTCCATCACAAAATTAGGTACACCATCTTGACTAAAATAAATAAGATACAAAGACCCTAAAGAACATTATATAATCACCAGCTCGAAAGCTCAAAGCCTGCCCAGAAAATTATGCCTTTATATTTCTATCGGACCTAAAACATGCCCATCGGTTAGGTATTCTCTCCCTCGGTCCCCCTTACACATATAAAGCAAAATATCAAATAGACATGCATGAAAGATTAACATGAATGTACGATAATGAATCAAATTGTCAAAGTGACACGGGCAAGAAAAGCAACCTCACTTGTAGCTTTAGTTCTGGTATGTTAGAGAAAAAAAACCTCCTCTTGCTCGTATTCTATTGTTTCTGCACCCTGTAACTTCATAACTTTTAGATGAAGAGATATCTGAAAATCTCAGCGGGAAACATGTATACCAAAAATTGATGGGAATATTTCAGACAACATGACCATACACAACATGGCGACAAAAATATTTCTTGGACTTGCTCTGATAGTAATCGTGCATGTGCAATGCACATGTTGAGGTAAAGGCAACTAACATAATTTAATTGAAAATTGTTGAAGCCATAACCTAATCCATGGTGTTATTATTATTTGGAAAATTGACGACATAAAACGATAAAAAGCATTGATTTCCATAGCATCTATCGATGCATGAGAAAATCAAAGACAAGGTTCTAAAGAACAATGAACTATCTGTTGTCTATGTTACATCCACTTGTGTGAAATCAGGGCAGACGCATCTATCCGAGCAACACGATCTCCACCACCGGCTGCACAAATGATTGGACTGGTATACTACCCAGACCTGCATCCTCTTTGCAGTCGACATCTTCCCTCGCTACTCTGCGCCACATGCAAAACAAGACCAAGAACGGTATCCTGTTCACGGCCGATGCCATGCTCTCATCCTTCGAGTTATCAAACAGCTCTATTGGAAATACCTTCCTGTAGTTTAGACAAGTAAAAAAAAATAATTTGGCATGTCATATAGAAAGGTGCTCCGAGAAAAAATCAACCGAAAAAGCTACAGAAAGGCGTCCATGAAGAAGATTCTCATCTACAGTTAGCATACAAGGATGGTATTTTTATTATTAAGAAATTCACAGCCCATGTAGTAATGTTTGCTGCTGTTCTAGAAAATTCAAAAAGACCATTTATAACTCGCTGCAAGATGCGTGGCCCCTTTCAGTACATTGCAGTGCAAGATGCGTGGCCCCTTTCAACATCCAAATTAAACAAATACGTAACATTCAGTAATCATCACATAAATTTAAGCCAAGGATGTTCTCTTTACCTTCAATGATATAAGTCTTTCCAGCTCCAGTCTATACAAATGTGATGTTCAAATGAAATGTTAGAACTGTTACAAGTAGAATCATCTCATTTCATAGAGGTTTCTTACTGTAAGTTTGAGACTGTAATAGGCCAAATCTCACTTTTTTAACCATGCCAAACCATATAAGGGGATCTATATCCTTTTTGGAACCATGCCAAACCAAAATAATCTTCTATGTATTTTCTTTTTTTATAATGTAGATGCAGTAAAAACCAAGTGGAGTTAGCACAGAAGAGGAGATAAACAATTGAACTCCACCCAGAGTCATAATGATTCTGAACTAATACAGATATGAAGACTATACCTCAATGTTCTGCGCTTCCACCAGACAATATCATTCAAGTTCAGGGGCTGCAACCTTACCAAAGTGTCATTAAGAATCTTGATGTGGTCTTCTTATCTGTCCCTTCCAAGGCTTGCCGAGAGTGACCTTGCAGCTGGCTATTCTGGTCCAAGACGCTAATAGAGGGATCATGTTACTGTCCTGAATTAGAAAACTTGAGCGCTACATGATTATAACAGAAAGAATAAGAAGAAAAACGAATGCACTTCACGAGGTTTACAAAATTTGAACTGAGGTTCCACCATGTAGACACAACACACAAGGATCCTAGCATTGAGAGACCTAGCGGACAAATCTAGCAAACGCTCCAACACTGAAAAATACCAAAATCATTGCACAGGTTCTTGAAATCTTGAAATTAAACTGACCAAAAAGTACCAAATATCACCACTGAAGAATAACCTCCGTTATTAGTCCACACGGTTGAGCAAAAAACCAACCAGGTTCATAGCCAGCAAAACAGCAAGATCATGACATGACAAAATACTACAAACTATCTCACCATCACTAAAATCAAAACCAGCAGTTTAATGGCTCGATGGCCAGAGCACATTACAACCACGGGCACGTAGGGGAGAAAGGATAGGAACCAGAAACTGACCTAAATCTAGGAAGCGGAGAAGAAGGCCACCGCTGCCTAGCGAAGCCGGGCAATGTCGTCCTCGACACCAAGCAACGTCACCCTCCCATGCACCAGACCAAGTGGAACCTGTAGATAACAGAAAAGACATTATTAACAGTGGCTTGTTTGGTTAATACAACATGTTTTTTAGGCAACAAATGCTACTCCTCACCGATCAGCGAATTTGAGGCAACAAATGACACTCTGTACTGATGTAAAAGGAAACCACACAACCTTTTTAAATAAAACAATTATACCTATATACACTATCTATCTACGCACATAGCTATATACACTATCCATCTGGGCAGCCATATTGAAGTGATATTGGTTTCACTCCAATGCACCATTTCATCATAAATGAAAATTCTTTTCAGCTCCGTGGGAAAATTCTTATCCCATCCCAATTCTTGCATCTGCTTACAATCCTAGTGAAGTTAGCTCTTAATTATAAGTACTATATTCAGATATTTATCACTTCTGTAACAATGGTCTAATTTTACTCCATGTATCTACCAGAGATGATTCTGCATCACAAAATTGGAGCACCCAGCCCAGTTTATGTTTCCCTAAGCAATACTTTCATGGGTGAGTATGTTGCACTTTCTAATTTATTCTCAGTTACGGTCACTGAATGGTTAATCCAACTATTTTTCTTCAACAGGACATTACTGAGGTTCTTATCATCTAGACACTTCCTTTTCCAATATCCTCACTGAAGCTATGTATATGAAATGCATCAATGCTAATTCTGAAGACACTCTCTTTTTTCATATATGGCAAAAGAAACATTGATCTATGGTTTCATATCAACGAAACACTGCTTATTTGATTCTTCAAGTAAAAAGAACAGGAAAGGTCACCTGGCTTCCAGCACACCATATAAAAGGATGGGACTACAGAAAAAAATCATTTATGTGATGTTGACTGAGAAGCATAGTTTTTATGGCTGGGATCTGGCAATGAATCATGCTGAGACATCATCACAAATGATCATGCATCGCACATCCAGTTTTTCATCCGATAGCTTTGCTGTTTAGAAGAAAAAATGGATTACCCGATGCACTTAGGAAACCAAAAGAAATATAAATAGCCTCATAACAGAAAACTAAAATCCGCATCAATGCTAATTCTGCAGAACACTCTTTTTTTCAGATATGGCAAAAGAAACATTGTTATGCAACAAGTACTCACAACTTCGGTGCGGAGGCGGCGATCTCCCGAGGGATTGCGGAGACGGAGGCGTCCTGGCCCGAGCAGTGCGGCGGCGGCGTCGTCCTCCTCCAGCATGCAGTGCGGCAGTGGCGTCCTCCTCCCGCAGCCGGTGACGGCGATGATGGCGTCCTCTCTCAGGTGGAGGTGAGGGATGCAAGGGTGGGGGAGAGGTGGTGACGTCGGCTACTTCGGTCGCCAGACCAAATAGGGGCGACGGGAAGTGAGAGGCGCGCGGCATGAAGGTGTGCAGGCTTGCGGCGACGGACGTGAGGGATGCGAGAGTAGAAAGTATGGGGGGAGGGGGACGGGCAGGGGGCGGAAGGCAGCGGCGGCTGCTTGCGGCGCTTGATCTGGGCGCCGCTGCGGAAGGGCACGGGAAGCTGGCGCACGGCCTGCTGCACGGCCCCGCAGACGGTCGTCCCGATCTGGACGCCGGCCTGACCGAGCCGCCCGCCGATGTCGAAGGGGACGACGGGGAGGTCCCGCGGACGGCGCCGAAGGGGACGACGGGGAGGTCCATGTCGAAGCGGACGGAGCCATGATGCCTTGTTTCTGCTGAGCGCTCGATGCGGCTGAGAGGGGCGGTTGCCGCGCGGCGGTTGCCATGGAGGTGGAGGTGCGGCGCGGGAATGAGGCGAGCGAGGAGGGGATCGGGGGAGGTCTACGTTGACCGTGGTCGTGGGGCGGTGTCGAGGAAGGAGCGTGATGATGAGCACCTCATCATTGATGGCACCTGAGCCATTGGATGAAGATTAGATGGCCCAAATTGTTTGGATCATACCCCCCTCTCTCTCTTTTAATATTAGTGGAGATAAAGAGAACGTCCATCGGCGGGCTGGACCGGCCGAAACATACGCCAGAGAAAACTGCTCCCTTTTTTTTTTTGAGGGGCAAACAGTGGGAAAGTTTCCCACTGTAATTTTTATTATTTTATAAACAAAGTTACAGGGTATTATTTACAGAGAAGGCATAAAAAAAAGAAAAAAAAAAGAGAAAACTGCTCCCTCGGGCCAAGCCAGCATCAGTGTCGCGCGGCCCAGCGGAGCCCGTACGATCGCCGACTCGTGCGGGCACACGCCGGCACGGGCACCGCGCCAGCTTTGGTTGGGGTTTAACGGCACGGAGCCTCTCTCCGGCCTCCCTTATCCGCTCCGAGCCAATCAGAATTTTCGCCTCTCCCGCTCCCGCTACCGCCGGCCGCGCCTCGTCTCGCCGCCCCGCCGCCTACAGACAGCCCAAGGCCGGCCAGGATGGCGGCGTGCCCCGCCGCGACCACGTACGCGCACGCACTCCACGTCCCCTCTTCCACTCGCTCATTTGCTGTGTAGCTCACTCACTCGTCCAAGCTCTCCCTGCAGGGCTCGCGTGGGCGCGCACGGAGGGCCGTGGAGGAGAAGCGACGGAGCCCCGAACGTCCTCGCGGGCTCCGCGACGCCACTGCTCCCGGGTCGTCGCCGGCCGGTCCGCGGCACCACGGCGCGCGCCTCGGAGCTGCAGCAGGCGCCCGCGGCCGCCACGGCGGCGACCGGTGTCGCGACCCACAAGGTCACCGTCCACGACCGGGAGCGCGGGGTCACCCACGAGTTCATCGTGCCCCAGGTATGTGTGTCAGCGTGTTCGTTCCTCTTTCAGTCTTTCTTGAGGTGGTGCTGGTCTGATTGGTGTCGATGGTGGCGACGGCCGCATGCAGGACCAATACATTCTGCACACCGCGGAGGCGCAGGACATCACGCTGCCGTTCTCGTGCCGCCATGGTAGCATGCTTCCGTTTTCATTCTCTTCGTCTCATACTATTCCATTTGTAGCCATAGTGGTATTTAGAAACAAAACAACTGAATTAAGCATGATGATGCATGCTAGCTTGGTGTCGATTAGCATAAGATTCAGTTTGTATCGAACCTTGTAATTCACCCTCTGATTAGGATAAGATCTTAATTTACTTCCTATGATCAGAAATCTTACTGAATATTACGGAACTTTGTGCTACTCAGGTTGCTGTACTAGCTGCGCGGTCAGGATAAAATCAGGGCAAATTAGACAGCCTGAAGCACTTGGAATATCTGCCGAATTAAGAGAGAAGGTAACCTTACTGTCAAAATGGGATAATATCTGCCTGAACCACTTTTTATGACTTGTTGTCACTGGTTCTTCATGTTCTTTAATGTCAAAATCATCTATGTCTCACTACTCTCCCTTTCCGGTTCAGCTATCTCATTTGTCTATGTGCTGCAGCATTATAGTTTCATTATCCAGTCCAGTCTTATCCTTCTCATTGCGTGGTATTCCCGTGATTGGTACAAATGTGACATATGTGCGGTTGTAACATTATGTTACGAAGTATTGCATTTATCTAGATTGAGTGATTTGGAAAGGTTGTAGGCACAGAACTGATATAGAAATGTGTTATTGAGATTACTCGGTAATCTTTTGCTTTTGGTACCTTAATTGCTGAGGGCTTTCTACTAATATGTGGGTCAGGTGCTCTAGCTGTGCTCCACTGCTCCCGTACAGACCTTACATTATGTGTTTTATATCATTCATTTCGATTCTACCCGTTCTGCAAACTGAAAATTTAAATCTCTATGGATATTACATTTGTATGGCTTCCTTTTCAGGGCTATGCCTTACTATGTGTTGGTTACCCATCCTCTGATCTTGAAGTTGAAACTCAAGATGAAGATGAGGTAAGCACACCTGCTAAGCTATCTTTCTGAAGACTCAAGACTTGTCTAGTTCAAATATACAGTAGGAACTAGGAAATATTCTTTTGAATTCTTATGATTGCTCCAATAAGGATGATCTATCTCATTTCATAGGTATACTGGCTCCAGTTTGGAAGATATTTTGCACGAGGGGCTATTGTGAGTATTACCAAACTTACTTATTTACAACCTGTGGTTTTTATGTATTGGGATGCCTTGGGCAGAAAAATCTCTGTGGCACTAGTGCATAACCTGTGCTGTTAGATGTGGCTATCGACCAGACCGTAATTTCTTATCCCTCTTGAACATGCACATTTTTGAACTTTTGCTAAGACAAAGTCGACTCATTTTTCTTCCAGGACAGAGATGATTTCGCACTAGAGATTGCGATGGGAGATGAGTGACATGTGCATAAGAGGTTTGCGCCATCACAAATTGCAATCCCTATCATTTGTTTCATCTAAATCCAACTATCTGTTTCCACTCTTTTCAGCTGTACGGTTTTTAAGCGAAGTTCCTGCAGTTAGTAGGTTATAGAGTTGTAAAGACTTGATAAGCAAGTGGAAAAAGAAAACCCTCTTTGCTCACTATTCTCCTTGTTGCGTGCCCTGTATTTTTGCATGTGCAAATATGCTTCTTGTTGAGATGCCATTTCTCATTTTGCGCATCTGGAATGATATGCAATGGACTGTATTTGTATGTAAAACTTTGAACTACTTAGCACATCAACTCAATCTTCGGAAC
Organism: Puccinellia tenuiflora; assembly: GCA_012064385.1. Classification (NCBI taxonomy): domain Eukaryota; kingdom Viridiplantae; phylum Streptophyta; class Magnoliopsida; order Poales; family Poaceae; genus Puccinellia; species Puccinellia tenuiflora. The sequence goes on from QRDG01000084.1 coordinate 466,581, forward strand.
GACGAAGATATGCTTTCATACCCAGTACTGAACTCTTCTCCCTTACCCATGGATACAATGAAATGGAAGATACTAAATACTCTTCCATTTAACATGGCGTTTATGAAAAGAGTGAATTCCACTGTTTATCCTCTATTTGTGATTTTGTGACACTAATTACCCATTTAATTTTTTATGCCATGGTTTACCCTGTATTTGTAACGAAGTGTCAAGTTTTACTCTCTTTAACCATCTGTCCATGTTCCTGACAGATCAGGCCCACCAACGATCCTACGTGGACGTTGAATCACCAAGCGAGATTCGAGGTGTAAATTAAATTTTTGTTCCCTTTCATAATGAGTCGATCGAACCCGATTTGGTGGCTTACCGGAGAGACTGATTGTTGACACATGCAAAATCAAGGCATACTATTTCTATCGAATCCCCATCCTTGTTCTAGGGTTAAGCAACAACGACGAGTGGAGACAACAGCGGCGGTGTGAGGAGCGGCGGAAGCGGCGCTTGTAGCGAGCGGCAGGAGCAGATTGTCACGTTTGATTTTTTGCAGCTGCCCGAATTCTAGGCAACGAGACAAAAATTTACGGGAGCAGTAAGGGGATCAACAAAGAACGATTTCTTACCAAGGGGGAGCAACAATGTTGGCGATCGTCCGGCGACAAACCAGGCAGGCGGTGCACTGCTCCGTCCTCCGCCTTTGTTTCTTTCTCTAACCAGGCAGGCGGTGCACTGCTCCGTCCTCCGCCTTTGTTTCTATAGAGAAAGTACACATTTGTTTTGCTCACGAAGTTGTGGGGGTGTATCCGGTAAGTCAAGTTAGTTCAGTTTGGGTTTGCGGCTAGGTTTTGATCTGGTGAGAGTTGGATCTGATCGGCTGAATTTGGTCGGACAAAGGAAATGCAAATTTAATTTACTCGATCGTCGGTGGACCCGATCTATCATGAACAAGGACAAAATGATTAAAGAGGGTAAAACTTAGAATACTTCGTTACAAATGCATGGTAAAACATGATAACAAAATCACAAACAAAAAATAAAATACTAGAATTCACTCTTATCAAAAGATCTCTGATAGTGTTGAACACTTCGAGCTGTTCGAGTGATAAGCCTACTCAAGTGCTTTATACACGTAAGAATATAATCTCCCTCGATGGGTTCAAGAGAGCAGATTACGCTTTATAAATGAATAGCCGTTACATGCAGTTATTAGTGCATGTTTGGTTTGTAGGGCTTGGTTTGTAGCCATAATTGATTCTTTCTTGTTATTTGTAACACTCGAGACACTCATGGCCGGCATCAGTTACTCATCTCTGCTCTGGACTAATGCGTCTACCCCGGACTAATGCAACAGATCATCACAAGTTTTCTCACATTACTCGCCTTGTTAACCTAAGTCTTTCCAGCACACTTTGATGCCTACTCGTTGGCCGAGGAGTTTTAAAGACGCTTCTTACTGGTAAGGGTTTTTAATTTTTTTAAGCCATATAGGCTAGTCTGTCACATACACCCCTGTTTAAACACACCTGACCTGTCGGCATGACGATCCCACATCTCCTTGCCCCTAACCCACACAATCACACAAGCCCGAGTAACCGTAAGGGTTGGCTACTTCCGGACTTGTAGTAGTTGGTCACTTATGTACACGGCGGCAGCACACTTTGTCCTCACTCACCTCAATGTGAGAAACTTCACATGAGGTCACAAAAATGATAGAGATGGTAATCTAGAGGGATTTGAATGTGAAATCCACTTTGGCACCTGAGTGCACATGCACCCGGTTTTTAGAAATAGAAAACAAATTTTACAATGTTGAAGAGTTTTGAAATAAAATTTCACACATACATTGAATTCAAATATCTAAAATTATGCTTAGTTATTCAAATGCTTCCCGACTTTGAATTTATATGGTATTTTCATGAATATGTTTAACGAATATTAGGAAAATAATATGAAAATATGTAGTATTTCAAGAAAAAAATCCGATCTAACCGTCAAATGAAACACTAGATACAAACCATAATATATCTTGGCCCTTTGCATACAAACTCAAAAATTCACAATCAACTTCACATTACGAACATAACTAATGACTTGGCACTAAATATCCCATTCATAAAAAAAATGAATTACTCCAACGTAAAGAGTATATACAACGAAAGTCACTTGATTTTCTAGTGACAATATGAGTTTGTAATAGTACTTGTCAAAGTCTAATTAATACATAAGACACATTTACTAGTACCAAAAAGTACATTGGGAAAGAGCTAGTTAGTAGGCATGCACATCAACGTTAGTTGCTTGTCTACATCTTGCAATTCAATGAGTACCAGTGTAACCATGTTCTAAGGCATCATAGTCTAGACCATGTTTAGAGATGGTAGGCCCCTACATTCGTTGGGACTATGCGGCAATTCTAAGTCTTTCCGCGAGTCTCCCAGCTACCTGTGTATGCTTTGTTGGTCCGTTCGGCCATCCTTGGCCGCCTAGAACAAATCGAAGAACTTGTCAAAACAATGATGTGAACATCTATGTACATGTAAATGCTACTTCCTATTTGCATGTGAACACTACTTTCAGTATTATCGTAAACAATAATATTTGGAAATATGTATATGACAAAAAAAGAAATACTCATTGTAAGTGATATCAGGAAAACAATGTCATATAATTTGACTTCTAAGTAGTTGGAAATTGCAATTCAAGCCGACAAGTCAAATAATCATGTCAATTAATTGAAGTTTGGATGATAAACAGGAGCAGATACAATTTACTGTCAACCTTAGGAGAAAAGGATTATAATGTTGAAAATTGAATGAGTGGTGACAAGAGATATTTTTGGTATAAAAATGGACGAGTGATATTCCCTCTATTTTAGAATGAGAGTAAGTTAGGGTGTTGATCTAAACATCAAAATCATAGTTTCACCATTCTCTTGTTGAAATAGTTTATTCCAAAGAAATCAATTATTTTGTATTAAAAATATGTTTCATCTCCAATATAGTAATGTCAACAATTTGACGACGTCCATGTTGACAATTCTTTCTATACTAATAGTCAGATCAAAGCCTCTTTGACGGACATAAATCCAAAAGCTGCTTATAATATTAATCATAGGGGAGTACTTCTTCATAAAAATACAGGATAATATATTGTGGGGAATGAGCGATAACGTTAAAGTTAATCTAGTGGTTCAGATTGATACTGTTAGCTAATGGCTATTAATTAACATTGGTGTGCCTTAACAAGGCTACACCATCAATAGTCAATTTAGAATGAAGATTGTTGTACCGCTGACGCGCCAAAATTGTTGTACGCCAGCGGTAGAGAAAAAGTTGTACCCCGCCATCACTAACATTTAGAGCATTGAAACATGTCCCCCTATCGAACCCTCGATATATAGACTAGGCCCATCCGTATTGTCTATTAGTTTATACACATCCACTCTACCAAAATGGCAAAATGTATGGATCCATGTGGTGCACGTAGAATGTCAATTGATTTTCATAGGAATTGTGGACATTGGGAAACAGATAGTTAGTCGTAAATGTTCCTGATTGTAGCTGATTCGGTATAACTAGTCTCTGTGAACTGAAACAACAGAGTACACCGACATCCATCAGAAAATGCATGTATCCTAAGTCCTAACCTTCGACGTTGGATGGGGAATCTTAGTAGTCTTGAACAGGTGGAACTGTTAAAGATGGTATGCTCAACAGGTAGAGATGTATTCTATACACAACAGGAATATAATCTCTTTTGAGAGGTGTAATTCAAAGACTCAAGCGAGTAGCCGAGTAGCGCTACGAACAGAGAGCATAGCAGTTACCTATTTACTTGCCGGCCATAGTGGTTATGATTTTTTTTTTTGCGAATGAATTGTATTACTCAAAGACATCATGTATTATAATGTATCTGGCACGTGTTTCCTAGGCCATCTGGAACAGAGGCTAGCCACACTGCCGTATGGGCATGAGTTCTACCATAATTTGCCATAAAATGGCTGCTAAGGTTCTGACATCTTTTGACATGAGTAATACAAACCTGTCGGACCTTCATCAAATGGATATTAATTAATATGAGTTTGCCTTAACGGGGCTACACCATGAAGAGTCAGTTTTAGAATGAAGATGAGTATGAGTAGTTTCCAAGTATATAATGGTTTCTCCGTGTGATGGCCTGCACATATTTCTGAGCATCAAACTATGCAAGTAATAGATTACCACAATATTTTGCATGTTAAGCTTTCTTTGTGACAAACATAATTGAATTAACCACGTGCTTTAATTTGGATAAATACATAAACACACACAAACTAACTTGAACCTGACAAACACAGAGCCCTAGAAAGGAAATGAAGCATTTATTTGACATGGAGAAACACAATGCTTATAGCGTATCGAAATTGCTACACATACGACGATTCATGTCCGATATGCGTACGACGCTTTCTATCTGCTAATCATGACTTGTGCTAATTATCCCGGCCCATGCCCAAAGTACAGATCAGCTTAGACCCAAACTCGTGGTACTCTGCCCTGACCTGATCAACACCAGTTCACAACTCATTCGATTCCTTCCTCATGGATTTTTTTCTTCAAAATATCACTTTTTATAGAAATTCCAAAGTATTATGCTGAAATAATTAATTCAGATTATTGCTCGTTGCCGTTGGGCCGATGGACAAAAATGAGAAATCGTCGGTCTCGACGACGGGGGACGCGACGGTCGTTAGGGCAACTTCAACGCGTCGACCCAAAAGTACGTGATTTTGCGTCGTTTTTCATCCATTTGGGTCGGTGACGGACAGGAAATCTCCGGCCGCGTCCGACCGCGCGTAGTGCACCCTACGCGGCCGACCCATTTTTTTCATTAGCAAGACAGAAAAGGCCGTTTTTGATATATAGATAACAGATGGGCCACAAACGGCCTATCTACACATAGTTATACGAACGAAAATAAAAATTAAAAGCTACTACCCTAGCTACCGCCGGCCTACTCCTCGTCGTCGGAATTTCGTCTGACCGGATGTAGAACGGATGAAAAAACAGGCGTTGGTCCGTTCGCGTCGGCGCATGGGCCCTGGTCCCATCCGGATCGAAACAGACCGATCCGGTCGTAATGCGTCGGCGTGTTGAAGTTGGCCTTAGACACCTCGAGATCGCTTGGCGGACTCTTCTTCCTTGACATTGGCGCGACGTGGGTGGGCGGAGTTACCTCCTCTGTCCTGGCGACGGGGAGGGACGTGGCGACGACGTCCACCCTATGCACCGCGTAACCTTGGGCTTGGCCGCGACCGCGCCGTAAAGAGGATGAGTGACAAATGTGGGATCGTCGGGGGCATCAGAAAGGTCGCCAATGGACCTGAAGGCCGTCGCTGTGGCCGGAGACAGCGGCGACAGGTACCTGGAGTGTGACCAGAAGACAGAAGTTTTCTGCTTGGTAATGCTGTTGGAGCTTCATTTTTTGCCATGGTTGCTAAAGTTTCAGTTTTTACAATTGGGGGTAAATATAACAAGTCTTTTGGAGGTGCTCTAACCCGCTAATACTCTACCAAAGCATGAGCAGAAGAGATATGAAAAGAAAAAGGTAAAAAGAAAATGTATTATCTTGATGGTGGAGCCTACCATCAGGAGAGCTGGTCCGATCAAACACCCCAGGCCCAAAACGCTAGTAACCCCGCGTGAGGAAAGCTAGCTGTCGTACAAGAATCGGACGCATAATCGTCGTACGTATAGCAGCGCCGATAGCGTATCAAAAGGGTACACAGAACTTAGTTGCTTCCTATCAAAGACTTTCATGGTTCGTGTTTCTTAAATTAACATTATCAGTATGGCTATATTAGGCAAACGGTTGTTTTGTTGCCAGCACATCACCACACGCATTTTTAAAATCCTGGGATCAATGATAAAGTTCAGAGAAGCCCTTAAATATGCTTTTGTGAGTACTAAGGCCTATGCCAATGGAGGTTTTTTAGCACGGTTTCATAGGCATTTTGCTTATGTGGCATGCTAGTTAATGAAGAAAGAGATTGAACTTGTAGCTTAGCTAACATACAAGCCTTGCACGTGGCCATAGGCAAAAAGAGTTGTTAGATCAATCATATGTATGCATGAGACTCAAATCATTAAATTTAGATACAACCATAAGAAACAATGCATTGGACTAGTTGTCTCTTAAGTTTTTATTAGTCCTAGGATAGCGTGCTAAGAAACGATGCATTGGCACAGGCCTAATCATGTAGAGTTGGTGTTCCGGATCTATGTGCCATTTGATCATCTTGTTCCTCTTGATAGAACTAATAATAGAAAAATATCATTATAAAGGTCATTGGTATTTGGTTGGTGCATCATTTGCTCATTTGCACACCGTCTTTCGATTTTCTATAACAAATAGAAAGAATTATATTCAGCAGCCAAAATCCGAGCTAAATTAGAGAAACCGAGGCTTGCAAGATGAATAAAATGACTAATACATGGTACTACTTAGAAGTGAATTTTATGAATTTATGTGACTAAATAATATGACCCAGTGTTATATTTGAAGGCGGGAAAAAGCTAGTAGAGACATTTTAGATGATGTGGCTTAATGTAGAGGCAAGAAAAAATAGATAATAAAACACTAGTGGAGACTGGACCTATTGTCCCGGGCCGTGAGGGCCTTTTGTCGCGGTTGGCCAACCGCGACAGCGGAGGCGGGACTAATGGTCCAACCACTAGTCGCGGACCTGTCACCAGCCGGGACAAATGGTCCTCATCCTGGGTGTGCTAGGGGGCAGAACCTTTAGTCGCGGTTCGTATAACGGGCCGCGACTAATGGTTATCTGCCGCGGCAGAAATTTGGGCACTTTCTGTGCCGCGGCAGAGAGTTCATTTTTATTAGGGTTTATACTAAATCTCTGCCGCGGCAGAAATTTGGGCACTTTCTGTGCCGCGGCAGAGAATTCATTTTGTTTTATTTTATTCATTTATTTTCTTCATTTCAAAATAGTTTTCGTATATTTCTACGCTACCACATACCGTACACGATCGAGCATACAAATATATACAACTTTGATAGTTACATGCAGATCACAATTACCGGGACTAAGCCCGTCTATTCGATTACACGGCACGGCATCATCGGTTGCGCCTATTGTTCACACTAAATTCTCCGGCGTCGTCTACCATCTCTTTCAGCAAAAATCCCGCCAGGTCCTCTGCAATTGCTATTATGCGTTGCTCCGGTAGGACCTTTTCCCGCATTTTCTCAAACTGTATAAGAAAGGGAGATCAATATGAACATCAATCATGATAACAAAAAGTGAGGTAATAAAATAATGCTGTGAACGTATTTCTTACGTCGACTCTATAATCTTTTTGCTCAGTGGTAAACATGCGAATAAACTCGCAAACGTAGTATCCACATAGATGCGTCCCTGATTGCTGCCTCGCGCACTTTACGAGAATAGAATTCAATCAAAATAATAATCTAGCATCAAAATAATAACTGTATTGAAACTAGAAGTAAAGAGATGCGCGGTCATATCTCGTACTACTTACCGAGACCGGAGTAAACGTCAGCTTCTCACTAAAGGAACCCTTCACCACTCTCTTGAATCGGTTCCAAACCCTGCCCGGCAAAGAAAATGAATTAACGAAAGAGACCGATATAGCGCGAATATTACCTCTGGAGCATGTCCTGCATGTTGCGGAACTCTTCCAGGTTTCTCTTTAATGGGTCCATGACATCAACTATTCCCTTATCAACTCGTATGTCTAGCAGAATCCAGTGAAAGCTGCACCCATTTATATATACGTCAGTAACTCATCAATTACACTTAACATCGAGTAAGTAAAAATTAGTGTGTACAAGACAGTAACACTCTTACTCGAAGTTGTAAGGAAACAATATGTGGTCACAGTAATTTTGCTCCGTTAGAAACCTTAGAAGGTTTCCCGCCGTCTCGTCGGGTTTCGTCGTTAGCGTTTCTATATGTACTTTATCTGGGTCAATGAACCCAACACTATAGACCTTTCTTTTACAAGACTGCATCTTCATTCTGCATAATATAGAGTACAAAAGGATATATATAATGAGAATAATTACAAATGCAATGAACTGAACAAGTTATATGTAGACAATGAATTCAACAACTTACAGACAATAGCAACTCATGAGAGATTTGTCGAGGGCGTCCAAATTGAATAACTGGAAGAGTTCTGAAAAGTCAACATGGACCTCTTCGGGTCGGAAGAAGTACTCTGCTGGGACTTTCGCCACGATCATTATTCTGTCCCCCTTTACCTCTCTCAAGTACCATTGATGCAAATTTCGCATTTGTGTTGGCAGTTGTTTCAACTTCTGTTCGCTGACCAAAGGCTTCCCTGGGACATATGTAGGGGCTACATCAGCCATGGGTAACTTGTCGTCTTCGGAACCTAACAGTTCAGCAACAGTCACACCCATAGCGGCCGCCAACTTTGCAGCTTCTACCAAATCCTGCTGTTGTGCCTGAGGAATGTCTTTGGATAACACCTTGAGGGGTGGGATCGATTGTTTGGCCTGTTCTCCGAGCTGGGGAACGTCCCTTCATTTCCCGCTTGCACTTTTAATTGCTTTGCTCCCGCTTGCACTTTCACTTGCTTTGCTCCCGCTTGCACTTTTACTTGATTTGTTCTTCTCCGCTTTTTGCTTCTCAGTGTATACCGGGGTGGGCTCTGTTTTCTTCTTTGCAAAATGCGCATCTTTATTAGCCTTTGCGATCGCTGTTATTTCCTCGTCAGTACGATCGTAAGTTCTGATGGGAAGATTCTTATGAGGTACTCTTGGATGGGGCGACCTTTTTCGTTTTGGGCTGCTGCTTCGTTTAGTACTCAACGACGAAACACGCTTCCGCTTATTGTCCTTAGCTGGCAAAGGCGGCGGCGAAGACGGCCGGCCCAAGTCCGGCGGCGGAGATCGAGATGGACTCGCGCTGTGTTGATCATAGTCTTGGGGTGGGCTTCTTGTAGGTGATGGTGACCTGCGACGACTCGGAGGTGGTGTTGGACTTGGCGCCGAGCCTGGAAGCTTGATATTGTTCTTGTCCCATAGAATGATACCACCCAGTACGTCTCCGAGTGTCTTCTCACCTTCAGGTCCATGGATATCAAGCTCCATTGAGTCAAACCCCTTTACGATTTCATCCACCCCGACTTTAGCATAGCCAGCTGGAATCTCACGGCCCTGCCAACGTGCCTCAGGTGGACAAGGTAAAGCAGTTCCGACCGCCACCTTCAGGGATATGTTCTTCACCTTCTGATGGAGCTCACAAGATATCTGCTCCTTGATTCCATCCACGGGGTAGCCGGGACCGCCATCTATCATCAGTGCACCATCAGACGGGACCTCCGATTCAGCCACGCTGCTTCTCCGTAGAGATGGGCCGGCGGTAATATTGAGTGCAGGATCTTGCAGGCGCTCTCCTCTAAGTTCGTCAATCTGCTGCTGCTGCTTGTCAATTCTTGCTAGCAACTGGTTGAACTTGTCTTCCTCCTCCTCCTCCCGTCGCTTCTTTGCTCTCGATCGGCTTCTATAAGTATCTTTGTCTTTGGGAAACCCAATCTCCCAGGGATAACTAGGGCCAAAGCCTCGTGTTCGTCCTCCGTGTTCTGGATTCCCGAGGACCTTTGTCAGCAAGTCTTTCTCTCTATCAGCACGGAACTTTAATTTCCCCTCTTTAATTTCTTTCACCACTTTCAGCCATGTCTCCCTGGGTACCCTAATCCCCTCACTGCAAATAAGATCCCCTGTCTCCATGTCATACTCACTCCCATGCGCAAGGAAAAAATTTCGTGCCCTCTGTTCCCATTCGTCGCGAATTGGTTCTGGAACGATCCCTTTAGCAAGCAGCTGTTCCTCTATTTTATCCCACTTTGGCATGGTAGTCGCGTAGCCCCCTGTCCCGAGCTTATGGTGATATTTCTTTTTCACAACATTTGTCTTGGCTCGTGTTGACTTTTCCGTAGCATCATCTGAATTCTTGTACTTCACAAATGCATCCCAGTAAGCCTTCTGCTTCACTAGATAGCCCTCGAATTTTGGAGCACTATTGGTCTTCTGATACTCTTGCCATAATGTTTTCTTCCGCTGCCGGAATAGTTCGGCCATCTTCTTAAGAGTGAACACCTTGACTTTGTCCCTCAATGCAGCTGTGTCGTCCTCTTCCTCACATTCTGGGAGGGTGAAATGTGCCATGAGGTCATTCCAAAGACCATCTTTGTACCTTTCGACGACATACTCATTATCTTCCACCCCTTTGGGATTATTCCACTCTCGAACGGTGATGGGGACGCGATCCCTAACCATAACTCCGCATTGTTTTACAAATTTCTTTGCAACCTTTATGGGTTCCAACGGTTCGCCCACTGGTGATATCTTCGTAATTGTATAATGCGCAGATGCGGCCAACTTTTTGGCCGGGCCTCGTTTGGAACATTTGCTCGAAGTGGAGGCCTAAGAGAAGAAACATTCGTCAATTCATATATGTACAACTCAATTAATGCATCTACTGACCATCGGACTTCATATATATACCTTGCCGGACTTCGTTAAGGGTCCATCATCGGAGCCGTCGCCTTCTCCATCATCAGAGGCGTCGGCTTCCCCCTCATTTTGGTCGACCTCTTCACCCTCACCGGATGGGTTCAGATACATCGAGGGAGATTTGGGTGGATCAGCACCGGCGGCGTTGTGGATTATGTCCTCGAGAATTTCTTCTTGTCTTAGGTCTCTGCGGATCGGACTAGGTGGATCCATAGTTTCTGCAAAATGCACACAATACTTAGCAAAATTTCTAAAGTACCATACTTAGCAAAATGCACACAATTGTCTTAGGTCTCTGCGGATCGGACTAGGTGGATCCAACAGGGACATCGTCGCCGAGAACAATAAACTAAAAACACCTAAGTCAAAATTTCTATTTGTACACTTAAAAAGTAATACCAATACTTAGCAAAATTTCTAAAGTACCAATTTAACTTAGCAAAATTTCTATTTCTACACTAATTAAAAAAGTAATACCAATTTAACTTAGCAAAATTTCTAAAGTACCAATTTAACTTAGCAAAATTTATAAAATACCAATTTAACTTAGCAAAATTTCTAAAATACCAATTTAACTTAGTCAAAATTTCTATTTGTACACTTAAAAAGTAATACCAATACTTAGCAAAATTTCTAAAGTACCAATTTAACTTAGCAAAATTTCTATTTCTACACTAATTAAAAAAGTAATACCAATTTAACTTAGCAAAATTTCTAAAGTACCAATTTAACTTAGCAAAATTTGTAAAATACCAATTTAACTTAGCAAAATTTCTAAAATACCAATTTAACTTAGCAAAATTTCTAAAATACCAATTTAACTTAGTAAAATACCAATTTAACTTAGTAAAATTTGCAAAAATTCTAAATACCAATCTAACTAATCTAAAATTTAACCTAAAATTAAACTACCCTAAAAATCTACCTAATTAACTGATCTAAATTTAAACTAACCTAAAAATGTACCTAATTAACTGATAAAAAGAACTAACCTAAACAGAGCAGCGCCGGCGCGGAGGACGTATGGCGGCGGGCTCGGAACCGGAGGAAAGCTTGAGCGGCGGGCGCGGAGGACGGCGGGCTCGGGCGGCGGCGGCGCGCGGGGACGGAGGCGTCGGGGACGGCGGGCGACGGGCGCGCGGGCTCGGGCGGCGGAGGAGGCGACGGGCGCGCGGGGACAGAGGGCGCACACGGACGGAGGGCGCGGAGGACGGCGGGCGACGGGCGCGCTGGGACAGAGGGCGCACGGGGACGGAGGGCGCGGAGGACGGCGGGCGACGGCGCGCGGGGACGGAGGCGTCGGGCGCGTGGCGGCGGACACGGCGGAGGACAGCGGCCGGCGGCAGGAGGCGACGGTGGCGGTGGAAAAATTCGGCAGCCTGACGGCGCTATGTCGCAAATGGCCTCCGGTGTCGCGGTCTGAGCCACGCACCGGGAGACGAAGTTTTTATATAGACACACTTTTAGTCGCGGGGCGTGGAAACGACCGGGACCAAAAGGGGGTCTTTAGTCGCGGGGCGTGGCTCAACCCGCGACTAAAGGGGGGTGGGGGGGCGGTTTCAGATCGCGCGCGCATCGCAGCCTTTAGTCGCGGGGCGTGGAACCAACCGGGACCAAAAGGTGAGCTTTAGTCGCGGCTGGTGGTATGGGCCGCGACTAATGGACCAAAATTTGCGCGCGCTGGGCCAAAAAATGTGCTCGCGCGCTGTTTTCTCTGTTTTTTCAAATACTTACTCACAAATGATTTAACTCTACAAACATTTGAATATTTGAATAAATTTGACAAAACTTCCAACATGAAAAGTACTTGAATTTGAATAAGTAATCCAAAACCATTTTCTGTTTTATAAAATAATTATTGTAACTCTACAAACTATTAACAATTTTGCCATTTTCAATTAAAAAATGGATTAACTAATATTTTTTTGCATATTTTTGAATCTTGGAGCCAATGACAACAGTGGATCATTTGATAATAACTAGTTCATCGACCGAATACAAATCATTCATACGGAATGACATAACTGGATAATTTGTCCTAACAATCTTAGTCATACTCCTGCCTAGGCCTATAATACTCGTCCTCGTAATCGTCGTCGTCGCTGTCATCGGACGGCGCTCGTGGCTCCCACCTCGACGGGTGAGCACGCCTGGACTGGATCTGAGGGTAGCGCAGGCGGGGGTTATCGCCGGCCGTGATGTAGTTCATAACGCCCTGGAGAGTTCGGCCAGCCCACCACAGCTGACGGCCGGCCTCGTTGAAGTCCGAAGGAGGCGGGCCGTCCCCCTCGTACCTGGCGAGCGCCCTCTCACGCCGATTGATGAAGAAGGCGTCCCAAGTCGGGCGGTAGTCGGGATGCCAGCGGGGATCCATCCGCTGCTCCGGCGTGAGCTCGAGGTAGTAGTGGTTCGTGATGGCCGCCCGGCGCGCCACACCATGAGGGACAGGAGGAACCGGCACGCCTCCGGCGCTCAGCATCCAGCCGGCGGGGACGCAGTAGCCGGGCGGGCAGGGGTAGTTCGAGGCGGAAAGCTCCTCCGCCTGACGGTAGCTTAGTACGGTGGAAGCCATGGAAGAGTTTAGATGTGATATGGCAATGGCGGCCAAGCCTACATATATATGTGATCAGGGCATGTAGTACCGGTTCGTGTTACCAACCGGGACTAAAGAAGCACACGGATCGTGTGTTTCTTTCAAGCGCTTGTGAGCCGTTGGATCAGGGGTGTGTTTCTTTAGAGCGCTTGTGAGCCGTTGGATCAGAAGCACACGGATCGTGTGTTTCCTTCGAGCGCTTGTGAGCTGTTGGATCAGGGCCTTTAGTACCGGTTCGTGTTACCAACCGGGACTAAAGAAGCACACGGATCGTGTGTTTCTTTCAAGCGCTTGTGAGCCGTTGGATCAGGGGTGTGTTTCTTTAGAGCGCTTGTGAGCCATTGGATCAGAAGCACACGGATCGTGTGTTTCCTTCGAGCGCTTGTGAGCTGTTGGATCAGGGCCTTTAGTACCGGTTCGTGTTACCAACCGGGACTAAAGAAGCACACGGATCGTGTGTTTCTTTCAAGCGCTTGTGAGCCGTTGGATCGGGGGTGTGTTTCTTTAGAGCGCTTGTGAGCTGTTGGATCTGCACTCCCACCTCATCCACAGGTACACCTTCTAATCGCCTATAAATAGCGACGTCTCTGCAGCGAAACGGCACACAACGAGCGTCTACCTTTGCCACCGAACCCAATGGTTGGATTTAGCCTACCCGCTGGTATGTTCCCTAACACAAGCCCTCGGGTAGGTTAAATCCAACCACTGGATTAGGGTGACACAATGATGAATTGCCGAGGAGGTTGAATCCAAGCAGCGGCAAGGCGCTCTGATCATTCAGTTCATCGACCGAATACAAATCAAACGGTTTCACCTGCATACGCCCTACGGTGCATTTGATATGCGGGCACTCTCTAGCCACAGTAGGGTTGTATGCAGGTGATACCGTGTGTTTTGTTCTATCTACAAATCCTTCAGTTCATCGACCGAATACAAATCATTCAGATTCCATGCATACATCCCGACGGTGCATATAGTCAAAACATACGTACGGTTTGTATTCGCATATAGCCATTATTACAAATCACCAACATCCCTATCTAGTGTTGTGGTTTTCTTCTGCGCCGTAGCCATGGAGCATCTTCATCATTTAACAGGATGCATGGGTCAGTTTTTACTGTGAAGGGCGGAATTTCATGAAACTTATTATAATCTTCTGACATGTCTGTCTTGTCATCTACTCCCACAATGTTTCTTTTCCCTGAAAGAACTATGTGGCGCTTTGGCTCATCGGACGATGTATTCTTTTGCTGATTTCTTTTTCTCGATTTGGTAGACATGTCCTTCACATAGAAAACCTGAGCCACATCGTTCGCTAGGACGAATGGTTCGTCCATGTATGCAAGCTTTTTGAGATCCACTGTTGTCATGCCGTACTTTTGGTCTACATGTACCCCGCCTCCTGTCAGCTTGACCCATTTGCACCGAAACAAAGGGACCTTAAAAGTAGGTCCATAGTCAAGTTCCCATATCTCCTCTATGTATCCATAATATGTGTCCTTCTGCCCATTGTCGTCTGTTGCATCAAAGCGGACACCACTGTTTTGGTTGGTGCTCTTTTTATCTTGGGAGATCGTGTAAAATGTATTCCCATTTATCTCGTACCCTTGGAAAGTACATATAGTCGACGATGGTAACCTGGCCAACAAGTACAGCTGATCTCCAACAGTGTTGTTATTCATGAGATGTGTCTGCAACCAACTGCCGAAAGTCGCCTCGTGTTCCCCTTTAATCCAGGATTCATGCTCCCCCGGGTTTTCGGCGCGTAGAATATTCTTGTGTTTCTCGATATACGGAGCAACCACGGTGGAATTGTGTAGAACTGTGTAGTGTGCTTGAGTGAAAGAAAGCGCGTCCCTACATACCGTTGTTTTCCTTCCTAGTGTGCCTTTTCCAGTCAGCCTTCCTTCATACCGAGATTCAGGAACACCAATCGGCTTCAGGTCAGGAAGAAAGTCAACACAAAACTCAATGACCTCCTCTGTTCCATAGCCCTTCGAGATGCTTCCTTCTGGCCTAGCACGGTTATGAACATATTTCTTTAAGACTCCCATGAACCTCTCGAAGGGGAACATATTGTGTAGAAACACAGGACCGAGAATTCTAATCTCTTCGACTAGGTGAACTAGGAGGTGCGTCATAATATTGAAGAAGGATGGCGGGAACAACAACTCGAAGCTGACCAGACATTGGACCACATCAATCTGTAACCCTGTTAGACTTTCTGGATCGATTACCTTCTGAGAAATTGCATTGAGGAATGCGCATACCTTCACAATGGCTAGTCGAACATTTTCTGGTAGAATTCCCCTCAATGCAACCGGAAGCAATTGCGTCATAAGCACGTGGCAGTCATGAGACTTTAGGTTTTGGAATTTTTTCTCTTTCATATTTACTATTCCCTTTATATTCGACGAGAAGCCAGACGGGACCTTGATACTGAAAAGGACTTCAAAAAAGATTTCCTTCTCTTCTTTGGTAAGAGCGTAGCTGGCAGGCCCTTGAAACTGCCCTGCATGCATGCCGTCTCGTCCTTTATGACGTTGCTGGTCCTCCCGTGCTTCCGGTGTATCTTTTGACTTCCCATACAAGCCCAGGAAGCCTAGAATATTCACGCAAAGATTCTTCGTTAGGTGCATCACGTCGATTGCAGAGCGGACCTCATGGACTTTCCAATATTCTAGCTCCCAAAATATAGATTTCTTCTTCCACATGGGTGCGTGTCCGTCAGCGTCATTCGGAACAGGTTCTCTGCCAGGACCCTTTCCAAAGATTACATTTAAATCCTTGACCATACCAAATACATCAGCACCACTACGGGGGACAGGCTTCGTCCGGGTTTCTTCCTTGCCATTGAAATGCTTTCCTTTTTTCCTTAAGTGATGCCTGAGCGGAAGAAAACGACGATTGTACGGGTACACATTCTTCCTACATTTATCCAGATATATACTTTCAGTCTCATCTAAACAGTGCGTGCATGCACTGTATCCTTTGTTCGTCTGTCCTGAAATATTACTAAGTGCAGGCCAATCATTGATGGTTACGAACAGCAACGCTCGTAGGTCAAATTTCTCCTGTTTGTGCTCATCCCACACACATACACCTGGTTCGGCCCACAACTGTAAAAGTTCATCAACTAATGGCCTTAGATACACATCAATGTCGTTGCCGGGTTGCTTCGGGCCTTGGATCAGCACTGGCATCATAATGAACTTCCGCTTCATGCACAACCAAGGAGGAAGGTTGTAAATACACAGAGTCACGGGCCAGGTGCTGTGACTGCAGCTCTGCTCCCCAAAATGATTCATGCCATCTGTACTTAGACCAAACCATAAGTTCCTTGCGTCACCTGTAAAGTCCGGGAACTCCCTCTCGATTTTTCTCCACTGCCGACCATCAGTCGGGTGCCTCAACATCCCATCTTTCTTACGGTCTTCCATGTGCCATCGCAACAACTTGGCATGCTCTTTGTTTCTGAACAAACGTTTCAACCGTGGTATTATAGGAGCATACCACATCACCTTGGCAGGAACCCTCTTCCTGGGTGGCTCGCCCTCAACATCACCAGGGTCATCTTTTTTTATCTTATACCGCAATGCAGTGCATACCGGACATTTATCCATATTCTCGTACTTCTCACCACGGTAGAGGATGCAGTCATTAGGGCATGCATGTATCTTCTGCACGTCTAATCCTAGAGGGCAGACAAGCTTCTTTGCTTCGTACGTACTGGCGGGCAATTCGTTATTTCTTGGAAGCATCTTCTTCATTAGTACCAGCAACTTTTCAAATCCCGAGTCAGTCACACCGGTCTCTGCCTTCCACTTCAGCAATTCTAGTGTGCTACCCAGCTTCTTCTGGCCATCTTCACAAGTTGGGTACAACAATTTGTTGTGGTCCTGTAACATCTGCTCGAACTGCAACCTCTCCTTTTCTGTGTCGCAGTCTCGCTTTGCATCAGAAATGACCCGACCAAGATCATCAGCGGGCTCATATGTTGCCCGTTCTTCACCTCCTTCTTCTTCATTGTCTTCCATTGCGGTATCAGCGTATTCAGGGAACATAGATCGGTAGTTGTCATCATCGTTCTCTTCTTCATCGCCGTCTTCCATCATAACCCCTCTTTCTCCGTGATAGGTCCAAACATTATAGTCGGACATGAAACCGGACCGAAGCAGGTGGCTCTGAATGACTCTTGAGGAAGTGTAATCCTTCTCATTCCGACATTCGACACACGGACAACACATAAAACCATCCCGCCGTTTGTTCGCCTCGGCCACAACGATAAAAGAACGCACGCCTTCTCTATAAGCGCCAGAGCGTCGGTCACCGTACATCCATGGGTGGCCCATCTGCATCATGCAACTATATATCAAACGCAATCACGATGCTAAAATTAGTACCGCGTGGTCTAAACGAGAAAGTAGTTGCTAACCTTTTAGGAAACTTGGAAACAAAGAGGAGGAAGCTTAAGTGTGGCTCGGGCACCTCATATCATGTTTGTTTTGTGTGAACTCAAGTGGCATCGCTCTAACAGGCATTTCACCGAACACCTCTAGTGCATATGTAGAAAAAAAAACTAGCACAAACCTACACCACTTCCCACCAGGAAAAAAACAAGAGAGGGGGAAGAGGGGGCTGCATATATATAGGGCCAGACTTTTTGTCCCGGTTTGAGATACAAACCGGCACCAAAGGCCACGAAACATGGCCTGGCGCTGGGTCAGTAGCTTTTGTCGCGGCTCGTATACCAGGCCGCGACTATTGTGCCGAATTCTAGTCCCGGTTAGAGACATGACCCGCGACAAAAGGGGGGCACCTACCGCAGCAGGGCCGCAGACCTTTTTTGTCCCGGTTTGTATCTCAAGCCAGGACAAAAGGGTCCTAACGAACCGCGACAATTGTTCCGCCGATTTCGGGGCGACGTGGCCTGAACATTAGTCGCGGGTTGAGACACGACCGCGACTAAAGCCCAGGGCGAAAGGCCTGTTTTCTACTAGTGAAAGACGCATAAGAATAATGTGCAAGAGTTAGCAAGGAGATGATACAACTGGGATGTGAAGGAAAAGAAAAATAGGTAGTGAGAGACAATTGTATGGTCATATATAGGATTAACGTGCATCCATGAAAAATATTGTGATCTACAAGACTTCTATTCAGATTTACTTGTACAAGACTATTTAATTATGAGAAAAATATTGATCCCTAATATTTGTTTTTTATTGATCTGACCCTCATGGGGTATATATAAGAGTATATGTGAAAGGACACGGATGTCGCCTAGAGGGGGGGGGGGGGGGGTGAATAGGCGATTTAAAATTATTACTGTTAAGGCTTGAATAAATGCGGAATAAAACTAACGTTTAATTTATCAAGCCAAAAACTAAACTAGCCTAGGTTTACCTATGTGCACCAACAACTTATACTAAGCAATATAATCAACTTGGTGATAGCAAGATATATGACTTTAAGCTCGATGTCTATCACAAAGTAAATAGCATAAGTAAGAAGCTCGGGTATAGAAATACCGAGGCACTTGGAGACGATGATTTATCCCGAAGTTCACTTCCCAATGGAAGCTAGTCTCTGTTGGAGCGGCGCGGTGTTCACCAATGTGAAACACCGAGTAGCCTTGATATGGCATACCGTATCTCCGTTGTGTCTTACCACCAATGTGGCGAGCCACTTGTCACTATGTTGCCGTTGAGGTTGACAACTAGAACCTTTACAAGGATGAAGCTCACTCCACAAGTTGGAGGGTATTCATCAAATGCACCGAGCCACCAAGACTCGATGCCCAAGGCCGAGGCACACACCACAACTCAATTGGTGGCTCCCGGCAATATCTTCGTAGCTACCAAAGCTCCGAAGCGAACAAGGTTGGGCCTCCCTCCACAACCTAATTAGAGGCTCCCAACAAATCCCGTGAGCCACCAAGACTCCGAGAAATCAACAACCGTCTAGGGTACCAACGTGTCCTAGAGGAACAAGCTCTAGGGCACCAAAGCACCCAAAAGTAACAAGCTTCTCAACTTCACTTCCACGTATCACCGTGGAGAACTCAAACCGATGCAACTAATGCAATGGCAAGAACACACTAAGTGATCAAGTTCTTCCAACCCGAATCCAACCAAAGCAACTAATGCTTGGGAGGGATTAGAGAGGAAGAACAAAGGAGAAACACAAAGAAACTCCAAAGATCTAGATCCAAAGTGTTCCCCTCACTTAGAGGAGAAATCAATCGGTGGAAACAAGGATCTAGATCTCCTCTCTCTTTTCCCTCAAAAACTAGCAAGAACTATTGGAGAGATTGAGAGAAAGCCAAGCTTGAGAAGGTCAACAATGGAGGAGAGAAATAGCTCAAGAGGTTGGCAAAAGGTTAGGGTTTATTTGGGGAAGAAACCCCTTAAATAGGAGGCTCCAAAAAGGAGCCGTTGGAGACTGCAGGGTGGCCGGCCTGGGATCTACACGCAGGGCACACAGGGAAGCCGGCCTGGGGGCTGGCCACCCCCCAGAGCCGCCCGGCCTGGGAGCCGGCCTGGGGGCCGGCCACCCCCCAGAGCCGCCCGGCCTGGGAGCCGGCCTGGGGGCCGGCCACCCCCCAGAGCCGCCCGGCCTGGGCCGGCCACCCCCCAGAGCCGCCCGGCTTGGGCCGGCCACCCACCAGAGGCCCCCGGCCTGCAGCCCGGCCTAGGCCGGCCAGGGGGCCGGCCAGCCTTCGGCGACGCCTTCTAATTTTCTCTCTAAGATCGTTCGACACCGAAAACGCAATAACTTCCACATACGAACTCCGTTTCCGATAATCTTGGACTCGTTGGAATCGTCACAACGAGCCCTAGAATATTATGCATAGAAACATCATTGTTCAAAAGGATATGGTAAAACCAAATGATGAAAGGTAAAACCTTTCTATTGAAAACCGGAAAACCATATCTTTTGCAAATGAAGTCCGAATGAAGTGAAACCAACTTTGTTGGAAAGAGGACGACAAATGCTACCCACTAACAAGTGAAATATTGAAACCAAGCAAGGGAGATTTTGCTACTAAACGGAAGAGTGAAACCTTCCGCATAGATGGACCGACAAAATCTCCGACATCGAAAACTCAATAGGGAACACATATGAAAACCGTTTTCGGTGACCTTGGCCTTGTCATGACAAGCACGACAAGCACCAATACCACACCATGATAAGAGCCAAATAAGAACCAATAAAGATGATGCCAAGGATGCAAAGGTTTGAGCTCTCTACGACCGATACGCTAAAGCTCACTTGAGAGCCCCTCTTGATAGTACGGTTACCTATCTAAAAACCCGGTCTCCCAACTACACCGCGAGACCGGTGAAATAGAAACCCTATCAAGATCGTACCTTTTCCTTGCGCATTCCACTTGAGCTAGATGATGACGATCTTAATCTACTCTCAAGTGGATCACCTTTCTTGATTTTGCTCCGCTTGGTGAAGACTCGCATATTGCTCCCCCATACACCAAGATGGGAGAGGAACTCTTCGACATATCTTCACTTGACCTTTATCTTGTATGTTGATCAACTTGTACTTAGCCTTGATCAACATATAATCTTCTTCTTCGCATACCTTCACATACGCTTATCTTGTATGTTGATCAACTTGCACTTAGCCTTGATCAACATATAATCTTCTTCTTTTAGCCTTGACTCCAAGCATTCCTTATGGACCAACACTGCAAATATAACTCAAAGCACACATTAGTCCATATGGATTGTCATTAATTACCAAAATAACACATGAGGGCAACCATGCTCTTTCAACATGTCCATGATATTTACTATATTTGATTGGATATTGTACTATGAGAGATAGAGAAGAATTTATTCGACATCCTCCGCCACATCGTGCGCCATCACTAATATTTAGAGCATTGAAACATGCCCCCTTGTCAATCCCTCAATATATATGAGAGTCATCCGCATTGTATACTAGTTCATATACATCCACGTACTCTACGACGTGCATTTGAAAATCATTCGAATAATAGATATAGACAGAACAAGTACTAGAAGGGGCATACCGAAATGTATGGATGCATCTGGTGCACGTACGTAGAATGTCACTTGATTTTCATAGGAATCGTAGACATTGGGAAAGAGATAGTTAGTATCGATGGCTCTGAATGTAGTTGTTTCGGTACTATGAGTGTCTATAAGCTGAAACAGCAGAGTACAAGGGCATCAGTCAGAAAATGCATGTATCCTAAGTCCAAACCGTCGATGTTGGATTGGGAACCGTAGCAGACTTGAACACGTCAAGGTCTTGATCGATGTATGCTCATGTACTTTATACACAACAAGAATATAATCTCTTTTGAGAGGTGGAATTCAAGACTCAAGCGAGCAGCACTACGAACAGAGAACACTTACTTCTTGTCTTGTGTTTTTACAGGGCGTGGATGGTTTCTAGAGCTCATCTCACACGTTGATTGCAAGGAGTAGATAAGACGGGCTCGAAAAACCCCGACGCGAAGTTGCCGAAGGAGCGAGCCATACCACGCCGCAATGCTACTGGCGCGCGCTCCGCCGCCGCCGCCATTGCTCCCGGCGTCGAACTCCCCGGCGCAATCAGTATGCGCCTTCCGCCCTCGCCGCGTGCCCGCGCCCCGCGCCGCCGCGTCGAAGGCCGCGTCGAAGGCGTCTTCTCTCCCGGTCGGGCAAAAACACAAGCAGGTGGCGAGCCTAAAATCTGTGCTAAATTATGTTCCCAGCCAAAATCCGTGCTAAATTAGAGAAAATTGAGACTTGTTGGATGAATAAAATGACTAGTACGTGGTACTACACATAAGTGGATTTGATGTGCCTAAAGAATAAGACCCAATGCTAACTTTGAAGGAGGGAAAAGCAAATTCATGTAGAGACAAGAAAAAAAAATAGATGATAGAACTGGATGTGAAAGAAAAGAAAATTAGTTAGTGAGAGACAATTGTATGGTCATATATAGGATTAACATGCATCCAAGAAAAATGTGTGATGTACATGACTTCTATCACAATAACTTGTACAAGCCTATTTAATCACACCCATATTATTTAGTCTATTTTTATTGGATATTGTACCATGAGAACATCACAAAGAATTGATTCAACATCCCCCACCACATCGTACGCCATCACTAACATTTAGAGCACTGAAAGTTCAAAAAAAAAAAACATTTAGAGCACTGAAACATATCCCCTTGTCGAGACCTTAATATATATACTAGGCCCATCCGCATTGTCTACTAGTTTATACACATCCACTCCATGATCTGCATTTGAAAAATCATTCGAATAATAGATGGAAGACGTATTAGAAGGGGCATACCAAAATGTATGGATGCATGTGGTGCACGTAGAATGTCAATTGATTTTCATAGGAATTGTAGACATCGGGGAAGAAATAACTAGTATTGATGTACTTAAATGTAGTTGATTCGGCATTAGTAGTGTCTATAAACTGAAACGGCATAGCAGAAGGACATTAATCAGAAAATGCATGTAACCTAAGTCCTAACCTTCGATGTTGGATGGGGAATCTTAGCAGTGTTGAACGCGTGCAGCTGTATGCTCATGCACTTTATTATATACATAACAAGAATATAATCTGTTTTGAGAGGTGGAATTCAAGACTCGACGAGCAACACTACTTCCTGCCAAAGTGGATTTCCGGCGTGGATGGTTTCTATAGTTCTAGAGCTCATCTCACACGTTGATTGCAAGGAGTAGATAAGACGGGCTCGAAAAACCTGGACGCGAAATTGCGAAAGGAGCGAGCCATACCACGCCGCGATGCTACTGGCGCGCGCTTCGCCGCCACCGCCATTGCTCCCGGCGTCGAACCCCCCGGCGCAATCAGTATGCGCCTTCCGCCCTCGCCGCGTGCCCGCGCCCCGCGCCGCCGCGACGGCCGCGTCGAAGGCGTCTTCTCTCCCGGTCGGGCAAAAGCACAAGCAGGTGGCGAGCGTGGCGAACCCCCTGGTGAAGCATTGCGTGAAGCTCCGGGACTCCGCCGCATACCGCCGATCCTGCCGCCGCCTCCTTCTCGTCGGCCTCGCCCCCATCCGGTACCCCACTTTTCTCCGGCCGTACCTGTATGGTTCGTCCCGTCTGGCGAAGCTTCTCGTTTTGTCCTCTCATTTCTAATTCTACGCTCCTCCTCCTCCGTGTTGCTTTGCTGAAGGGAGATTTGTAGTCTTGGGTTCGCCGCCATCGATTGCTTGCTTCTCTTGGACGGCGTAGAGGTCCCGGAGGAATTGCGTGAGCTCTCTGGCGATGTTGTGTATGTGAGCGCCACTGTTATGAAGAAGATCTCCGGGATGCGATCAGTTGATTCAACTGAGGCGATTGCTGTCATGCACATGCCTAAGCATTTCTGTGACCTCAACGGGGACGAGGGAGGGGCTGGACTTGATGGGTTATTTCAGTCTCCAAAGAGGATTCTAGTCCTTGATGGGATTCAGGTGAGAATTGTTCAGAGTCAATCGCAATCTTTTTTTTGTAGAATACGACATTGTAAAAAACATTGAAGTGGTTTATCACTAAATCTCATAAACAAGAATTTAAATTTTGTACAATGCATCTGATTCTAGTCATGATTCCGCTGCCTGGCAGGATCCTGGTAACCTTGGAACGTTGATAAGATCTGCTTGTGCTTTCAAATGGGTACGTCATTTTCTGCTTCAACTGTCGTACATGTCTACACACTTACTAACTTACACCATTCACATATCACATTATTCTGTTAACTGGGTATGGGGGTTATTACGAGAGCATTTATGTTATTATTTTGCAATTTATTTGAGATTTGTGTGATCATTAAGGTATTAAGAAGTGTGAGAGAATGTAAATAGTGCAATCATTAGGTTTCAGACATTTGTGGGAGGATAGTATAACACATAGTGCCATTAGTGATATTTTTGAAGTTGATGCTTCATCAGGCAAAATGAGTATATTGTGATGGGTTAAAATACTAGAATTGTCATTATACTCAAAATATTTCACAGGTGCATTAAGTGTCTCTGATTCAGGAATTTACGACTCTGCAAAGCACCATCTATTTATTTTCTTTTCTGTTTGCAAAGTAACATGTAAACCCAACAATCAACAGGATGGGGTGTTTCTTCTTCCAGCTTGCTGTGATCCTTTCAATGAAAAGGCTCTTCGTGCAGCTCGTGGAGCCTCTTTGCAGCTTCCGATCATTTCTGGTAACTGGTGTGATCTGCAAGCTTTGGTGGCTAAATATGACATGAAGATGTTGGCAGGCCATCCAGAAAGCGGCAGTGATGGATCTGAAAAGACCCATGTGCTGTCCAAAGAGCTAGCAGATTTTCTGATGAGTGAGCCTCTATGCTTAGTGTTAGGAAGCGAGGGCAATGGCCTCTCAGAAGTGACTGTCCAGGCTTGTGAACTTGTAAGCATTCCTATGGAAGGTATTTTTGAATCTCTGAATGTTTCAGTTGCTGGTGGTATATTTTTATTCATGTTACAACTCAAACAGCATACATATAGCAGAACTTTATCTCCTTAAGTTACCTTGTACGATTCTTATATATTTTGGGGATGTTTCTTTCTGACATCTGATTGAAAGCGAAGAAAATACCGTTGTTTCTGCCACAGTCCTCAACCCTTATTACCCTTGAGTTCGGGACTAAAGAAATCTCATGGCAATTACAGTGTTTAAATATTTACAACTTGATAAGAAAATCTCAACCATAAGTATTAAGTTAGTAGCTTTGATCAAGAATTTTGAATTTTTGATCCTTTAACACTGGGAACAGAAAAAACTCTCAATAAAGGCAAGCTGGCTATGAGCCTTCAAGTTACCAGACCAGCTGGGCTTCCCCAGAAAGGCCAGAAAACAGCATAAATGATGTCTTGCACTGGCCATAAGAATCTTACTACCCGGTCCAAGTATTTGTTCCTTTCAGCTAGAGCAGAAGGCCTGGCCCAGTAGCCAACATAAACGAGGTCTTACACTTGCTGTAGTAATCCTCCCGTCCAGTTTGAGTGTTTGTTCTGTGGAACTGAAGTACTAGAATGCTAAAAGTTCAATAATTTTGCAAATTGTGGTCTCGGATGCTTAGACTTTGTAGATATGACATTATCCACCTGACCTATATTTGCCTTCACTATTGATGTATCGTACCCATAGAGAGGAAACTTCAACAATTTGTTTTAGAAACTGGCACTGAATGTTCACGCTAAGAAATTGACCTATACATAAATGGATATGTGAGTATATGATGCGTCAGTCTTGTGCCAGTCAGGGCAGGGGCAACGTATTTGTATTCTTTCTTGGGCTGGTTAGTCACTTTTGACCTCAGTGCTTGGTAGTGTGGAGTACTTTCAAATGGAATCCATTCATAAATGAGATAAATAAAACTCCTGTAATATATCTGCACCATAATGATCTTCCACAGTTTTAATAATGAGGTCTTACATGTGATCCACCTTTACTGACTTGACATGGTGTTGGCTTCGAGCAACACATGTTTTGGAATTGATTTGGCGTCACTTCTTCAACCTGTTTCAACCTTAAAAGTTGGTGTCAAAGGTAGGAACGTCTTTTCAGATGAAAGCTTGCTTTGTTAACTTGTAAGAGCATCCTGACTCATATGCACACTTTGTTATCCGATTACTGTAAGAGACACATGCACGTCTGTCACGCACCAGGATGCTATTGTACCTTTTTCATTCACGTGGTTGTGGTATTTGGCACAAGAACACTATTTTTCAAGGGCTCTCGTTTGCCACTTCATAGAGGATTTTGTGAGCACATACAGCATTTCTGCCTGAGTGCGCCTATATTTTCCACCCTTTATGATATTTTGTAATCCATTGCTTTGTCTTGTAGAAGACAAATACAGTTGCAAGAATTGTTTTACCCAATTATATATTTTCCTGTTTTTGTTGGAGTAACACCTTTAGTTTTGCCGTTTTTAGGAAATCCTAATCTTATTTATCTACTGCCATTCACTCTTGCAATGCTTCCGGTCTTTTTCTGACAAGTGGATTCCTCATATGACATATTTGTTTATGGTGGTGTAGAACTGCTCAGCGTAAATGGAGTATGTATTTTCTGGGCCATGTACATAAGATTTTTTCTTAACTTCCTTAAATAGTTTTTATGCTGCAAGGCAGTGCTCATAAACTGTTGAATCACCCCTTCACTTAAGCAAACCTGTTAGTGCATTCTTTCACCTGCCCACTGCAACTGAAAATAAATGCAGTATCTACTGCAGGCAAAGAGATATGCCATGATTTATGGATTGTGTGCTGACTTGCTAAGGAATCATCCACTCTGCAAACAAACATAGTATTAGTATATGTACATGAGCAAGTACTTTGAGGATATAGAGTCAGCTACATCATACTATCATAACTTTTTATTACCACAGAAGTACCAGTGAGTGCTGACAAAACTAAGATAGAATCTGGAATGAGAAGCCAATATGGCAGCTTGCTTAGTAGCAAGGTAGCTTCGATTGAGAGGCCAGGAGGGATTTGAGTGAATGATGTACATGACTTCCTGAACGACTGTATTCCTGACAGGTAATGAAACTAAAACTCTTGGTCTCTGAAAAAAAAACTTAAAATAGAATCAAATGATATGGAACCTGTGCTTATCCATAAAAAAATACGAAACAAAGGAAATGAACTTGAAGTTAGTTCACCGTGCACTGCATGGTATTGTGGGATGTTAAGATGTCGGAGAAAACAATGAATTACATTTATTTTGGATTTTTAAACAAATACTGTTGGAAATGTGGTTCTGTACTGTTGTATTACCCTATTCGTTGGCATTATTAGTTAACTTCTCCAGGATGTATCTTAGCTTAGGTATTTCATCTTCATGCACTGGTTACAACTTCTGGAACCAATTAAGAGCTTGGACCAAGGAACCAACCAATATCCCAGGCCAAGGTTCATTCATGATGGTTAAAACAATTCTGCTCATCTTTCAAAACCTTTTCGGACTAACATGCTATGTGGTTTATATCTTTTTTCATCTGCCGTATGCAGGTGACTTTCTTTTTTAAACAATATTATGCATACGGTGTAGCTAGCTTTATAGATCAATTTTGTAAGAAGAGGGGTTTTTATGAATCGTAATTTCTTGTTACTTCTTAACCTTCATGCTGTCAAGCAGATGTTTGAAATTACTAATGGAAGCAGTATGATAAAAGATGGTAAATCATTTTAAAATGTTATCTCTTCAAAGAGAAATTCTGATGATCTGGAGCCATTCTATTATCAATTAATCATGCTGAGAGTTTGTCAGACTTAGAATAGCAGGCACTTGACCTTTTTTTTTCTTATGTAAGGTGATGAAACAACATGTGTCAACTTCTGTTTCTGCTTTATTAGGTGATTCTATTGTCATTGTGCATGATAGCCCCTCAGATCTTTTCCGTGCACAGTAATAGGCTCCCTCATTTTCAATCCACGTTGTTTTCTGATCGATTACAACATGAAACATCACACCTGCTCACTTCAGAATTGATTATTTCCAGTAGTATTCTGCTGGTCAACTCGCTACCGCTGTTAGTATTATAACCTAGGCTGTGCTGCTCTGCCTGTACATATCCATGTGCAGGAAAACTGGGCAAGTAATAGTAATCAGCTACTGCCATGTAAGTATAGCATATTGCCTGTTGTTTCCCTGCTCAAAATCTGCCCCTTTATTTGTAATATCTGCACGTATGTGTTAAATTATTTCTCCAGCTAACATTATTGATGTGACCATGTGTTCTAACGTGGATTTCACATGCTGAGAAATGCATACACAAACAAGTTCTGGACCAATTCTTTTTGTTATCATGAGATAAATAACGTTATCAGTACGGCTACATTAGGCGAACTGTCGATCTAGCGGCCATCACATCACCCCGCAGATTTCTCAAACCCCGGCCTCTCTTGTCAATGATGAAATTCAGAGGCCAATAGATATGCTTTGCCACTATTAGTTATGTAGAGTTGGTGTGTTGTCGTTCCGGAACTGTGTGCCAATTGTCGGCTTGATGTATCTTACAATCTTTGGCTTTGTTGTCTGCTTTGTCTTGATAAATGTATGAGAACTAGTAGAAAAATAGCATTAGGAGGTCACTGATTGGTGCATCATTTTGCTCAGTTAAGCACTGCCAGTTGGTGTTAGCCTCTTTGGGAAAGAGATCATGTAAGTTAACCTTTATTGTTTGTAGCCTATGTTGGAGTTTGAGACGTGCATGCATCCTTTTTTAGGGGGATACGTGCGTGTATCCTTGCTGTACTTTGCCTTGCTGTGCATCCCTTTCTTTCTTCTTACACGCGATTGGCAACATTTCTGAAGTGGATTTCCCAACATTTCCTAGTTTCTTTGTTGGGAAGAGCTGTCCATGCCCCGTGTAGCTTTTGTGCTTCAGGTCTATCATCTGCAGAAGCTCCCGGATGCATTGCGATTTTGTGTCATGTGAACATATCCAACTGTAATTACGTAAACTTATCGGACACATTGTTCATTGAGGTGTCCGATTTGGATGTACTTGAGGCGTGCCGTGGTGAAAAGACTCGAATTACCCTGGCATGTTAAAACACTGTTTATGAGAAGGTCCCAAATTACAATTCCATTGGGATAAAATAGGTTTAGGGTTATGGGGATATTCAGCCATAGCACTGACCAGCCCATATGCTCCCAGGTTATGCTTTTGTTTGGACTGATTGAGTGTGATGTTGGTTGCAGAATCCTACCAGACAAATAGAGTTGGGTCTTCTGGGGCCTACAATTCTCAATTACGTTTGAACCTTAAACTTTTTAGTAACTTTTATTTAATGATAGATCTCTCCATGAGCAAGCTCTTGACTATGCTGAACTAATGATGGCTACACACATAAGAGATCCATATTCGTGAAACACTGACAGAACATGCCATGTAGCAAAACTATCCAAGATCCATCATCTATCGTGAACTTGAACTGACGACAACAATGCATCAAATATAGTCGAAACACATGGACAAGAGTTAGTAAGGAGAACATGCGACTGAATGTGAAGGGAAACATAAAAAGTTAGTAGGAGATACAAAAATACACCGGTGGAACGTGGATCTAGGGCAGGCTGAAATTTAATCCATTCATGACTTGGAGTATTTCTTGTTGTATTGATCGTGAATCCTGCAATATCTCATTCATATCTATCTGATCACAATATCAAACACGGAATTCAAAGCGTTGTATTATGGTCTCGATTTCATGTCTGCATGGAACATGTCCCAAACGTCCGTGTCGGTAGGAGACAATTGGATAGTTATATATATGAATCGACATGCACCCATGGAAATGTGTGATATAGTGACTTATACCCACCACACCTTATACCATCACTAACATTTCGACATCACCCACCACACCTTATACCATCACTAACATTTAGAGCATAATATGTGTCCTCCTATAGATCCTTCAATACATATACCATGCATGTCCACATTGTCTCTTAGTTTATACATATCCACTCTATGTTGTGCGTTCTTTGAATATTCATGGGAATATAATACAAAGGGATGTAACAAGTGCTAGACGAGGAGTACCAAGATGGATGGATGAACTCGTGGTGGACACAAAATGTCAACTTTATTAGGAATTGTAGGTATTGGGAAAGAGCTAGTTAGTACGATGGTACCTGGCGGCACTCCCTTGCCCTGCATCCCTCCCTGGCGATCGAGGGAGAAACCCTAGCCCCCAGAGTGATTCTGAATTATGTCAGTTTGAACCTTAATCTTTGTAGCAACTTGTAATCATAGATCTCTTCGGAGTTAGCTCCGGACTATCTTGAACTGACGATGGCTTCAATCTTGTGAGATATTACATAACCTGCAACGTAAAAAAAATTCAATAGATCCATCATGAACTTTAATTGTCTAGCTACATGAATGCATCAAATATAGTCGAATCATAGTGACAAAAAATACCAATATGACAGTAACAAACCTGGATAAAAACACTCCTTGACTCGATGCCAAGATTGTCAACTACGCTTATGCGAATGGATAGGGGACCAAAGGCGACAAGTCGAAAATCCTTCTCTCAATACAAGACAATCTTCCGACTCATGCCTCACCAAAGCCAAAGGTTGTGGCTGTTCTTGCTCCAGCGAACACAGTCGCACTCAAATTTCTCATGTGGGACCTTCTTATCTCTGTCGACATATGAAAGAGCATGGTTACCCCCATGTGTTGTTTTGGTAATTAATGACAATCTCTATGGACTAATGTGTGCTTTGAGTTATATTTGCAGTGTTGGTCCATAAGGAATGCTTGAACTCCATATGTTGGAGTCAACGCTAAAAGAAGAAGATTATATGTTGATCAAGGCTAAGTGCAAGTTGATCAACATACAAGATAAGGGCATGTGAAGATATGCGAGTGTCTCTCCCATATTAGTGTATGGGGGAGCTATATGCGAGTCTTCACCGAGCGGAGCACAATCAAGAAAGGTGATCCACTTGAGAGTAGATCAAGATCGTCATCATCTAGCTCAAGTGTAATGTGCAAGGAAAATGTATGATCTTGATAGGGTTTCTATTTTACCGGTCTCGCGGTGTAGTTGGGAGACCGGGTTTTAGGATAGGTAATCGTACTATCAAGAGGGGCTCTCAAGTGAGCTTTAGCGTATCGGTCGTAGAGAGCTCAAACCTTTGCATCCTTGGGGATCTTATCGTAGTGTGGTATTGGTGCTTGTCGTGTTTTTCATGACAAGGCCAAGATCACCGAAAACGGTTTTCATATGTGTCTCCTATTGAGTTTTCGGTGGTGGAGATTTTGCCGGTCCATCTATGCGGAAGGTTTCACTCTTCCATTTATTAGCAAAATCTCCCTTGCTTGGTTTCAATATTTTCACTTGTTATTGGGTAGCATTTGTTGTCCTCTTCCCAACAAAAGTGGTTTCATGTCATTCGGACTTCATTTGCAAAAGATATGGTTTTCCGGTTTTCAATAGAAAGTTTTTACCTTTCATCATTTGGTTTTACCATATCTTATTGAACAATGATGTTTCTCTGCATATTCTTGTAGTGCTCGTTGTGACGATTCCAACGAGTCCAAGATTATCGAAAACGGAGTTTGGGAGTGAAAGTTATTGCGGTTTTACTATTGGAAGTTTTATTAAAGAAAAAGGGAAAATGGGCCGCAGGCCTCCAGACCGGCCCAAGCCGGCTCCCAGGCCGGGGCGGTCGGGTGGGCTGCCGGTTCCCTGGCCGGCCCAGGCCGGGTCACAGGCCAGTGCGGTCGGGTGGGCCGCCGTTTCCCTGGCCGGCGCTGCCGGGTGGGCTGCCGGTTCCCCGGCCGGCCCAGGCCGGGTAGCAGGCCGGCCCGGCTGTGCTGTTTGCTTCTTTTCCTTTTTCCCAACTGCTCTATTTTGGCCTCCTATTTAAGGGGCTTCTTCCCCAAATAAACCCTAACCTTTTGCCAACCTCTTGAGCTATTTCTCTCCTCCATTGTTGACCGTCTTGAGCTTGGTTATCTCTCAATCCCTCCAATAGTTCTTGCTAGTTTTTGAGTGAAAAGAGAGAGGAGGTCTTGATCCTCGTTTCCACCGATTGATTTCTCCTCTAAGTGAGGGGAACACTTTGGATCTAGATCTTTGGAGTTTCTTGGTGTTTCTCCTTTGTTCTTCCTCTCAAATCCCTCCCAAGCATTAGTTGCTTTGGTTGGATTTGGGTTGGAAGAACTTGACCACTTAGCGTGTTCTTGCCATTGCATTGGTTGCATCGCTTTGAGTTCTCCACGGTGATGCGTGGAAGTCGAAGTTGAGAAGCTTGTTACTCTTGGGTGCTTGGGTGCCCTAGAGCTTGTTCCTCTAGGGCACGTTGGTACCCTAGACGGTTGTTGATTTCTCGGAGTCTTGGTGGCTCACGGGATTTGTTGGGAGCCTCCAATTAGGTTGTGGAGTGTGGCTCAACCTTGTTCGTCTCGGAGCTTTGGTAGCTACGAAGACATTGCCGGGAGCCACCAATTGAGTTGTGGTGTGTGCCCCGGCCTTGAAGCATCAAGTCTTGGCGGCTCGGTGCATTTGGTGAAGACCCTCCAACTTGTGGAGTGTGCTTCATCCTTGTAAATGTTCTAGTTGTCAACCTCAACGACAACATAGTGACAAGTGCCTCGCCACATCGGTGGTAAGACACAACGGAGATACGGTGTGCCATATCAAGGCTACTCGGTGTTTCACTTTGGTGAACACCGCGCCGCTCCAACAGAGACTAGCTTCCATTGGGAAGTGAACTTCGGGATAAATCATCGTCTCCAAATGCCTCGGTATTTCTATACCCGAGCTTCTTACTTATGCTACTTACTTTGTGATAGCCTGCTATCACCTAGTCGATTATATTGCTTAGCATAAGTTGTTGGTGCACATAGGTAAACCTAGCTAGTTTAGTTTTTGGCTTGATAAATTAAACGTTAGTTTTATTCCGCATTTATTCAAGCCTTAAACCGTAATAATTTTAAATCGCCTATTCACCCCCCCTCTAGGCGACATCCGTGTCCTTTCAATTCGTATCAAAGCGGGTTCTCTCTTTATAAGGCTTCACGGCCTAGAGAGTAAAGATGTCTTCTAGTGGTTTAGTGCACAATGCCTCTTTTATATTCGATGGCACTAATTATGATAATTGGAGAAATCGCATGCTAAATTATTTTAGGGACATTAATCCATATATAGAGAAAATTTTAGATATGGGTTTTTCTCCTCCAAAGGATCCGAAAAGATTATCTTTAGAGGATGAGGAAAATTCTTATCTAGATGCTCAAGCTTCTAAACTGGTTGTCATGTCTTTGAGAAATGCAGATGCTTTGTTGATCTCTCCTTATCGGAATGCTCATGAGCTGTGGACCAAGATTCAAGACAAATATGGTGTGTCCATTGATTGTGGGAATGATTGTTCTCCCTCCACCTCCGGGCATGATGAGTTCTCAACTTCTTCTACTTCACCTACATGTGGCAAGCCACAAAATAATGCAATGGTGAGTAGGGATAAATTTTGCAATGATGATAGTGAGCTTCTTATAGATGATATTTCATCTCTATCTTATTGCAATTATTTATCTTTAGACTTAAACACATCTAGCACTATAAATGTTCCACATGCTTGGTTTGATGGTCCTTGCTTATCTTCTAAATCGTCAAGTAGTGATGATCATGACAATAATAATGATGATGAAGAAAATAATGCTTACTTTAGTAAGAAAGGTCTAATGGTTCTTAATGCTCTTTCAAAGAATGAAAATGCTTGTGAGAACCTCCATGAAATCATGAGCACCCTTGTTGAGCGAGGGATTACTATTGAAAATTTGGAAGCTCGTGAAGATGAAAGTCTTAGCCGCGAACGTGATTATGCGAACACGATTGCGGATCTTGAGGAAGCTCTAGAAGAAGAACAAACCACCAAGAAATCTCTTGAGGAGACATTTACTCTAGAGTTATCTAAAGCAAATGAAACCCATGATAGAGCTCTCAAGGTGGCTAATGATTTTAAAATAAAAAATGATGAGCTTGTTGTTGAAATTGTTAGACTCCTTGAGGCTAATGAGAAATTTGAAAAGGATGTCAAGTCCTTGGAAGATTCTCTTGCACATCTCACTAAGTCCCATGATCAACTCCAAGCTCAATTGCTAAAAGATCTTCCTACTTGTTCTCCCATTGCTATTAATGTTGATGCTTGTGCTACTAACTCTATTTCTTGTGAAGCATCCATTTTAAAGGAGAATGTTGAGCTAAGGGCTCAACTTAAATTGCTAACTAGCAATTATGAGATATTGGAAGAAAGCCATGACAAGCTCTCTAGCTTTCATGAGGATCTTCTATTATCTCATGATAAGCTAAAGTTATCTCATGAGGCTATCGCTACCAAGGTAATATCTAGTGAGCCTCATGTGGACAATGGCACAACTTCTACTAAAAATGCTATAATGCCATGTGCTAGTCCTTGTAATTCTTCATCTCACACTAGTGGTAAATCATATGTTGAATTACATTTCGTGCCTAGTTGCTCTAACAATGAAGCCTCAGCTTCCACTAGTACTTGTGTAGCTACTAACCTTGTAGGGAAGACTAAAGAGCACAAGGCGCAAGCCACTTCTTTGAAGAATGATGTGGAGAAGCGTCATAAAGGGAAGGTCACACTTGACAACATGTTGAGTGTGCAAAAATCCCCCAATGACAAGAGTGGACTTGGATTCAACTCCAATATCAAGAACAAGTCCAAGAGTAGCAATAAGAAGGGCCAAGAACAAGTCAATCATTCGGCCAAGATTGTTTGCTTCAAGTGCAAAGTTGAAGGGCACCATGTTAGGGATTGCCCAATGAAGAAGAAGCCTCTTAGTGAGAAGCAACTAGGGAAGCGGCCTATTGTTCAATCTCATGCTCAACCTCGGGTTGAACAAGGGCCACCTCCTAAGAAGACTCAAGTCATTGCTCCTCAAGTTGAGTAGCCTATTAAGAAGAAAGAAAAGAGTCGATATTGCTACTTATGCCGTGAGAAGGGCCACTTGGATTCTTCATGCACTAATGGTACTCTATCCAACCCCATAATAATTGATGATGTTTATTCTCTTAGGAAGGATATGGTTGACAATGTGTTTGCCAAATATGTGGGGACTCAAAGTGGTGTCAAGAAAAGAACCATTTGGGTTGCCAAGCCTATTGTGACTAATCTCTTAGGACCCAACTTGGTTGGGGACCAACAAGCTCAAACTTGATCAATAGGTTGTGATGGAGGACATTGGAGACTTGGCTATCTTTGAAGAATTAAGGGATCTTCTTGATTATTATTTCCACAAGCCAAGTCATTTGGATTATATTGTCATATCTCATATCCTATGTTCCTCCTTGTGGTAACTTGTATTTAAATTATATATACGTTGAAAGTTGCTTGCTCCCTTGTATGTGTTAGTTTTGTTCCTAGCATGTGCTTGTATATGTTGTGCTTATTACTTACCTTGAGCAATCAAGTTTGTGTATGTTAATGTGCGCTCCATATATGTGTAAACTTTGTGTTGACTCTTTATTGGATCTTGTGTTGATTTCAATTGGCTCGTTTGAGAGATTAATGGACTATCCCATTTTGGGGGAGTGATATGCTTTGCGCACCTCACTAACCTAAAAATGTGTGTACATGAGGCACACCACCTAGTATTGATATTTCAATATTATCTAGTTACTATGTGCTATGTCATATTTATGAGAAATTCAAATTCTACAATGTCCATTAATTTCTCTAGTTGGTTTTATTTGCCTCTTGCTTAGATAAAATGAATTATCACATTATGGGGGAGTAATAAGCTATGTGCATATTACAATCCTACAAAATGTGAACATTTGAGGTTTTCCACTTAGATTTTGTCGTCGTGGTGAACAGACAGATGCCATGGGTAGGCTTATGTTGGGGCCGATGGACGCTGATGGAACTGGGGAGGGATAGCGCGCTGAAGAGCGCACCCGGAAGAACAGATGAACACGAGTATTTACCCTGCTTCGGGGCTCTGATGAGAGATAAAACCCCTACTGCAGCATCTAGCCTATTTGGTGTATTCCTTCCTTTGCATATGATGAGTACATGTGCTCCTTGAGCTGTATGTGGTCAACTATGGAGTCCTCCGTCTCTGGGAAGAAGAAGGAACTCCTCCTGAACTCTCTTCCCTCTCCTCACTCTTCTCTCTCTAGTGCTTCTCTTCCTCTGTCTCTTCCCCTTGTCCGTCGTCCGTGTCCCCCGCGCAGGAGGGACTAGAGCACACCCTATATACTGGTGCCCGGTGGTGGAACACTATGCACTCCACTGTAGCCATGATTATGCTTGCGTCATCGATGTCCCCTTGTCTGCCACGGACATGACATGGCCCGCGCCATGCCTCTGCAACGTCCCTCCGTATCCGCATAGTCAGCGGTGGAGACAAGTCCCGTCGTAGTTGATGCACTGACAGGACGTGGCCTCCCCATGCCCCTGCAGTGTATCGTCGTACCTGGAGCACGCCGCCTGACACGCTCATGTGGTATGTCGGTATGTCAGAACCATTGACTCTTGTCCGAGATACGGGACTCCTTCCCTAACTCGGCGTCATCACGCCAGACTCGGATAACTCAGTAGGCTCCTCCCTGTACATACAAGAAGACAAGAAGATAAACCGACATACATGTGGTATGTCGGTATGTCGGTCACGTTATGCCTGTCGTGATATGCCGGCTTGCATCTGCATCTTAACCCGGCCCAAACTAGCCCGGGATATGACAGTCATTGTAGACTCGGTCCACAGTATTCGATCCTTCCCTGTTCATCACTTTACACCATAGCTTGCCCCTACCCGGGGTAGCCCCCCGACAGATTTGATATTGTAAATTATCTTATTCCTATGTGGCATGTTTTCTCAAACAAGTTCCAATTTTCTTTTTGGTTACCCTTTGGCTCTTGTTTGTGTGAGTTTGCTTGGTATGCTTTCTCTCTAATATGCATTCCTATATATTATTTGAGAAACCATTTGTTCCATATTATTCTAACCATGCCTTGCCGGTTGGTTTGAATAGTTGGAACTACCAACAAACCTTATTAAAATATGGTGTTTTATTTTATCTCTTGCCATATGTTTTATCTTGTGAGGATATCTTGGATACCTCTATCACCGGAAAAATAATTCCAAATGGTCATTGTCTTGGACAATCCATATATATGTTGTGATAGAATATTTTTGATTATCCTTACATGGCATTGGCTTTTATTTGGCCCATCTCTTGCCAAAATAGTTATTTTGACTCCCATTGCCTTCCTTGCCTCTTGCATGGATCCTAATTTTCAATTGGTAGTGTTTAGTGTTGTAAATAAAAATATGAAGAGTAATCCCTTGTGCGTGCATTTTGTATTCAAATGCAAATATAAAAAATAATGCATGAATCTTGGGGGAGCATTCCTTTTTAGTTGAACACTATCCTATCTATCAATATGTGATCCTTTCAATTGGCATTTGATTTCTATCGTATGTGTTTATGGAAGACAAATATTTTTTCTCTTGATGCTTTGTGCCATCATGAAAAGTGTAGAGGATGTTTGGTTTATTTAGTGTAAGCTTGCTCTCTCTTGGGAGTCTTGCTTTCTCATTTCTTGTTTTATGTTTATCCTATAGAATGAGAAAACCCTTTGAGCATGTCTCTTTCTTTTATCTTATATGCTCATTGACCTTGCCTAGGTACCTTCAATTGGTATTAATTGGAAGTTAATATCTCCTCCATAGATATTTGTTTCAATCGATATTTATTGTGGGAATTTTGATACCTTATTACTTTATTTTACTTTACTTGATTCCGGTCAAGTATTATCCTCTTCTCGGTATCTTGTCTCCTAGTTGGTATCTTATTTTCAATTGGTGTCTTATCGATCATGTGTTGCTTTGATTCGATTCCTTTTGATATCACACTTCATGTGTTATGTGTTTTGGATTCAATCATATGTTGATTTGATTTGTCCTCAATCATTTGTCCTCGATCGTGTGTTTGTTTGGATTTTGATAAAATTTGGACAACCATTTCTTGTCACCCTTTGGTGTGCTCTCTTGGTTTACTTGGTGTTTTTGTCCAAATTGTATCTTGTGTGGTTCTTGAAACACTTTGTATGTATATCCTTTAACATCTATATTATATGGCATGTTTGTCTTTCGAGTTCCAATATATATAGGGTATACATCACCGAATCCTAATCGGCTAAGATGTGTGAAATTCAATTTCANCGATGTAGTTAGGGTTCGAGATAAATGATGGTGAGAAAGAATATTGATTCGGAGTCCCGGATAGGATCCCGGACATCACGAGGAGTCCCGGAGTAGTCCGGAGAATAAGATTCATATAAGGAAAGTGGTTTCCGGAGGTTCGAGAATTATCGGTAAAGTACCGGAAAGTTCTAGAAGGTTCTAGAGAAGTCTAGAAGTGGGGCCCATAGGAGTATGGGGCCCACATGGGATAAAGGAGTGGTGGACTGGCCTAGGGCCAGCCGCACCACCCAGCCCCAAGGGGCCCATGCGGCAAGGGCTTAAGGCCCATGTGGGGAGGGGCAACCCTAACCTAGGGGGGCTTGCTTGGGGGGCAAGCCTTCCCCAGCCGCCGGCCCTAGGAGGGGTGGGGCGCAGCCCCTTGGCCGCCTATATAAGGAGGCGCTGAGGGGAAGCTGCCGCACCTTTTGGCTCCCCCCAAGGTGCCCTAGCCGCACCCCCCCTCCTTGCCCTAGCCGCCACCTTCTCCTCCTCTCTCCCCGACAGCCGCTTGGCGAAGCCCTGTCGGATCTCCACCATACACACCACGCCATCGTCGTCGTGTTGTTGATCTCGCGAGCCTCTCCACCAACTCTTGAGGGATCAAGAACGTGGAGTCTTCATCGAGCTGAACGTGTGGATCTCTCAGAGGCGTTGCTCGTGCGACGCTTAGATAATACATCTCCTCGCGACTAGACGAGTCTAGTTGCGGGGATCGACTAGCCAACCCCTGCCTCGACAAAACACTCACGGTTTCTTCTCGAGGGTGAGATTCGATCTCCTTCTTTCTACCAACCTCTCGTAGATCAGATCTAGATGTTGGGTTTATTCTGCTATCTTTGCGTAGGAAAATTTTTGTTTTCTATGCTACGACCCTTCAATATTTGTTTCAATTGATATTTATTGTGGGAATTTTGATACCTTATTAGTTTATTTTACTTTACTTGATTCCGGTCAAGTATTATCCTCTTCTTGGTATCTTTTCTCCTAGTTGGTATCTTGTTTCAATTGGTGTCTTATCGATCATGTGTTGCTTTGATTCGATTCCTTTTGATATCACACTTCATGTGTTGATGTGTTTTGGATTCAATCATATGTTGATTTGATTTGTCCTCAATCATTTGTCCTCGATCATGTGTTGGTTTGGATTTTGATATAATTTGGACAACCATTTCTTGTCACCCTTTGGTGTGCTCTCTTGGTTTACTTGGTGTTTTTTTCCAAATTATATCTCTTTTGGTTCTAGAAAGTCGTTGCATGCATGTTTACTAAGTTATATTGTTATAGCATGCTTATCTTTCTTGATCCAATATATAGGGTATACTCCACCGAATCCTAAATCGGCTAAGATGTGCATGAAATTCAATTTCACATCTATATGCATATATTTATGTGGAGTATTATTAGTTCATCTAACTACTATGGGACCCAATGAGTTTGGGAACCATGTTGTACTTGAATTTTGTTTTAGGTACAATGGAGATGCATTGGATGCTTGCCTCATTCATAAGGAAGGTGTTCTCACCATGTGATTATTGGAGTCAAGTTGTGATGATAAACAAAATTCTCATCTTCATCATCACCAATGCTATATCGGTAACAAGTATCTATCTCATGCATATCTTTCTTGTATTCAACCTTGTGTAGGTTGCCTCTTGGCATGAAAGCTTTAATGTGCAATTGTTGTGGTTTTGGCTTATTTCCTTCACTTGGTATATCTTTGTGATATTTGTGATGAAATTGCAAAAACCTTTCCTTCAATTGGTATTGTTTCTTTGTGATACTTGTTGCCTATCTCAAAGCATTTACACTATCTCTTGTTCCCTTAGTGATATGTGTGATGCATTTGATGTGTTTGAAGTTCATTTATATACAATGAGATAAATTTGAGCTATGTGCTATGCTTTTAAGCAATAATCTCTTTTTGTATATTCATGACTTCCTTTTGGTTACCGTGGTCTCCCTTTCTTCGACCATTTTATATGTGCAAGTTTCTTTATCGATGTATATCATTAACGATTTGTCTACTTAGAAACCTATACATATGAGAGAGGTCACCTTTTATTTGGTATCCTATTTTCTTTCAAGCCACCTTGTCTTTTATCTATAATTCTTTGGTGGCTCCAAGTTTGTCTCGTGAGTGCTTGTCTTATTTCTATTCGCATCTTTGCGCACTCACATTTTATTGAAGATCCTTCTCTTCATGCTTATCACGGTGAGTATGTTGATTTTGTTGGCTAAATGTTCTCACTAGCTCTTGGCTTTTTCAATTGGTTTTAGTTTCCAATTGGTATCCTTGAGCTTGTGAACATATTATTTTTGAAAAATCTTCTTTGTAAGATTGTGTGTGTCAATACTTGATATATAACTTATCTCCAATTGGTTAAGTCTATGTGTCTTACCAATTTAATTGTCTTGTCACACATACATACTCTTGGTTGGGCCTTTCTTGATAGTCTCTTTTAATTGGTATCTCCTTATGGCTCAACCACATCTTTGGTGCAAGTGCTTTGTTTTGCTTTAATTTTTACATCCTTGCACTTGGTGAGTGTTCTAGATGATTTTGGGGGAGTGAGGATTCCATATTTGTTCACTCCTCAATAGTGCATGAACATTGGGGAGCTTCTCTATTTTTATTTAGAACTCTCGTTTAGGATCTTGTCGATTGCTTTTCTCCTTTGTGGAGATGTTTAGAATGATTTCATCCTTTTGCAATCTTTGGATCCTCAATATAGTTTAATTTCCTCTATTATTCGTCAATGGATATGTGCATTTGATTTCACTCATATCTTGAGAAATGCACACTTTATGGAGGAACTCATATTATATTGCCTCTCTAAATTTTTCTTCCCATTTCGGCAATGGGGGAGAAGTTTAGAGGGTTTAAGGGAATTTGGCTTTATGCATTAGTTTGGTTCTTAAGCATTTGCCTTTCATGCTCATGCATCCTTGCGTGTTCAGTCTTGCAAGGTTGTTTAATTCATTATATATAAAGGAATTTGGCTTTATGCTTTAGTTTGGTTCTTAAGCATTTGGCTTTCATGCTCATGCATCCTTGCGTGTTCGTCTTGCAAGGTTGTTTAATTCATTATATAAAAACCCTCTTAAATGGGATTGTCATCAATTACCAAAATGGGGGAGATTGAAAGAGCATGGTTGCCCCCATATGTTGTTTTGGTAATTAATGACAATCTCTATGGACTAATGTGTGCTTTGAGTTATATTTATAGTGTTGGTCCATAAGGAATGCTTGAACTCCATATGTTGGAGTCAAGGCTAAAAGAAGAAGATTATATGTTGATCAAGGCTAAGTTTAAGTTGATCAACATACAAGATAAGGTCATGTGAAGATATGCGAAAGAGTGTCTCTCCCATATCAGTGTATGGGGGAGCATTATGCGAGTCCTCACCGAGCGGAGCACAATCAAGAAAGGTGATCCACGCGAGAGTAGATCAAGATCATCATCATCTAGCTCAAGTGGAATGCGCAAGGAAAATGTATGATCTTGATAGGGTTTCTATTTTACCGGTCTCGCGGTGTAGTTGGGAGACCGGGTTTTAGGATAGGTAACCGTACTATCAAGAGGGGCTCTCAAGTGAGCTTTAGCGTATCGGTCGTAGAGAGCTCAAACCTTTGCATCCTTGGCATCATCTTTATTGGTTCCTATTTGGCTCTTATCATAGTGTGTTATTGGTGCTTGTCGTGCTTTTCATGACAAGGCCAAGATCACCGAAAACGGTTCTCATATGCGTCCCTTATTGCGGTTTCGGTATTGGAGATTTTGCCGGCTCATCCGTAAGGAAGGTTTCTCTCTTCCATTTATTTGCAAAATCTCCTTTACTTGTTTTAATCATTTCCAAGGATTGCATTTGTCGTCCTCTTTCCATCAAAATTGGTTTTACTTCTTTCGGACTTCATTTGCAAAAGATATTGCATTTCCGGTTTGCAAATGAGAAGGTTTACCTTTCTTCATTTGGTTTTATCCTCACATGATGGACTATGATGTTTCTCTGCATAATCTTGAAGGGCTCTTCGTTGCGATTCCAACGAGCCCAAGATCATCGAAATCGGAGTCCGGATGAAAAAGATATTGAAGTTTTCGTATCGCAGTTGGGTGCCCGGCCTCCAGGCCAGCCTAGGCCGGCTCCAAGGCCGGCCGGCTCTGCTGGGTGGCCAGCCCCCTGGCCAGCCCAGGCCGGCTCCCAGGCCGGGCGGCTCTGGGGGGTGGCCGGCCTCCCAGCCGGCCCAGGCCGGTCCACAGGCCGGCTGCCCTGTTTTGGCTGCGCGAAAATGGCCCAACGGCCATATTTTTGGCCTCCTATTTAAGGGGTTTCTTCCCCAAAATAAACTCTAACCTTTTGCCAACTTCTTGAGCTATTTCTCCCCTCCATTGTTGACCCTCTTGAGCTTGGTTATCTCTCAATCCCTCCAATAGTTCTTGCTAGTTTTTTAGGGAAAAGAGAGAGGAGGTCTAGATCCTCGTTTCCACCGATTGATTTCTCCTCTAAGTGAGGGGAACACTTTGGATCTAGATCTTTGGAGTTTCTTGGTGTTTCTCCTTTGTTCTTCCTCTCAAATCCCTCTCAAGCATTAGTTGCTTTGGTTGGATTCAGGTTGAAGAACTTGACCACTTAGTGTGTTCTTGCCATTGCATCGGTTGCATCGGTTTGAGTCCTCTACGGGGATTCGTTGAGTGAAGTTGAGAAGCTTGTTACTCTTGGGTGCCCTAGAGCTTGTTCCTCTAGGGCACGTTGGTACCCTAGACGGTTGTTGTTTTCTCGGAGTCTTGGTGGCTCACGGTTTTTGGTGAGAGCCTCCAATTAGGTTGTGGAGTGAGGCTCAACCTTGTTCGTCTCGGAGCTTTGGTAGCTACGAAGACATTGCCGGGAGCCACCAATTGAGTTGTGGTGTGTGCCCCGGCCTTGGGCATCGAGTCTTGGCGGCTCGGTGCATTTGGTGAAGACCCTCCAACTTGTGGAGTGAGCTTCATCCTTGTAAAGGTTCTAGTTGTCAACCTCAACGACAACATAGTGACAAGTGCCTCGCCACATCGGTGGTAAGACACAACGGAGATACGGTGTGCCATATCAAGGCTATTCGGTGTTTCACTTTGGTGAACACCGCGCCGCTCCAACGGAGACTAGCTTCCATTGGGAAGTGAACTTCGGGATAAATCATCGTCTCCAAGTGCCTCGGTATTTCTATATCCGAGTTTCTTACTTATGCTATTTACTTTGTGATAGCCATAGAGGTTGAAGTTATATATCTTGCTATCACCTAGTTGATTATATTTCTTAGCATAAGTTGTTGGTGCACATAGGTAAAACTAGCTAATTTAGCTTTTGGCTTGATAAATTAAACGTTAGTTTTATTCCGCATTTATTCAAGCCTTAACCGTAATAATTTTAAATCGCCTATTCACCCCCCCTCTAGGCAACATCCGTGTCCTTTCACGAACATATACGTCACCCCAAGTCAGAGACTCGGAGGCTGCTACGCCGTTAGAACGGCATCAAGAAACATAAAACAAAGAGAAGCATAAAATTTCGACCTGACTTGATACTCAAGCCGGCCCGAAATTCGGGGGCTAGATATGGTGAATATCATCACCAAGTCAAACACAAATTATAACACAAAAGCTTAACAGTTTCAAAGGCGATGCCTCTAAAGGAAGCAGTTGACAAAAGTGGAAACAAAGCCACATCACAACAGGCAATAGTTCAAGCCAGGCATTAATCCAAATTAACATCTATACAAATACGCCCGGCATCCCGGGGAGCAAGCGAATCAAGGAAGCGCATCAGCAGTGTCGCCAGCTTCAGCACCTTCAGTCGGCCGCGCAACTGCAGATGAATCAGCAGGGACAAGCTGCGTCAGGTCAACCGCCTTGGCGATCCGGCTTGAAGCCATCAGAATCTCCGGGCGCAAGCTTTCAAGGGATGTGCCTGTGCGGAAGCCCCCTGTCAGCATATTCACCTTCACCTCGGGGTACCAAGACTTCACCAAGGCCAACGCCATATCGGTGCCTCCTCGAGCCGCCATCTCCACCTGCTCGTCGATGCCAGCTGGCGCCCCGTCAAGCCGGACGGATAGATCATGGAGAGCATCAGGTACGGGAGCATCTGGCCACAGGTTCTCGAGGACGCCGTCGGCTGCATCCTTCAGCAACTTGAATTCTTGGCGAAGTTGAAGAAGACGGGAGGCTGCTGACGGCATGGCTCTAGCAGCAGCGCCAGAAGATTCTGGCAGCGCGTGTTCAGAGGCAGCCGCCTTCTGGATTTGCGCGTCCACCTCAGGATAAAAGCCTACACATCAAGCCGATGAGATCAGAGAGTAAACTACAAACGAAAATACGCAGGAAGAAGACGGAGAGAGACGAAGAGCTCGAGGAGAAGACGAAGAAGAGGCGCGAGAA
The DNA here is from genome assembly GCA_012064385.1 of Puccinellia tenuiflora. Lineage (NCBI taxonomy): Eukaryota > Viridiplantae > Streptophyta > Magnoliopsida > Poales > Poaceae > Puccinellia > Puccinellia tenuiflora. The sequence goes on from QRDG01000084.1 coordinate 510,915, forward strand.
TGGGGAACGATAACCAGAGCCGCTCCCCCTTCCTCCTCTTTTAAGGCGAGATGCGGCGGAAGGATCGCGTCCTCCTACGCCGTGTGGCGCGCAGTTACTGCCGCGTTTCCCGCAAAAGACCCCACCAGCGAATGGTTGCCGCAGAAAATCCTGCACGATGAAGCCGAGGAGTCGTGCCTCGAATCCCGGACAGGGAACCGCCAGCCGGACAAGACGTGGGAACGTGGCTGACGTGAGCCACGATCCAAACCCTCAAGCCGTTCAAGCAAAATCGTCAAGGTCTTCAGTTTCCAGCCGCCCGCAGCCGGACGAGCCGCCTTCAAGATCTCCAAGCAAGCCGGCAACTCACAAGTCGGACCCTTCGACCTCAGCAACGTGCAACAAAAGTCGGGGAAGCTCGCGAAGCCTTCCCAGCAAGCAGACAAGGCTCCACGAGCTCGAGGGCTAGTGTCGGGGAAATGATCCCCGGATACCCTAAAGTTGCTCATTCTTCAGACTGCTCAAGCCGGCTAGGTCAAGCCGGCTGCATCTGTCCGGCTGGGATGAAGCCGGACCTACCAACCGACCGATCCGAACCAGTGGGCCAGCATCACGCAGCCGTCGCCTGTCGGGCGTTTCCTCCACAGCATCATGATGATCAAGCTCCAGCCGGACTGTAAAGTAGATGATGTCATAGGGGCAGCTATGTAATCTCCTTGTAACCCCCAAACCCTAGCCCGTTGCCTATATAAGGCGGGCTAGAGCCCCCTGCGAGAGGCAAGTAAGACACACAGGCAAATCACACACACAGAGAGATAGGATCATCACCAACCTCCAGCCGGCTAGAGGGTCAAGCCGGCCACCACCGGAAACAGCTCCAGGAGCACCATTGTAGCCCGAGTCTTGTGATTTAGCAATAAGAAACCAGAAGAGCAGGACGTAGGGGTGTTACCTCCTCAAGAGGGCACTGAACCTGGGTACATCGCATGTGTTTGCGTGCTTGTTACCCAATCCCGCGCGAACACCATCGTTGCCTTGCTCCACAATCTTCCCCATCTCTGATGGGTATGCCGTGCTATCCACCACGACACTGCAGGCACCACATTTGAATATGGGATCTAAGACTTAGTTGATACAACACGACCGGGACATGCCCCATGCTTCTCTCTTCCTAGATTTGAGGCCACCAACGAACATCGTCGAAGAATTATGTTCGCTCCTTACCTGAAGAAACCACAACTAACCCTCCCGAGTTTATTTAAAGGGTCGCCCCAGCACTTCACGGAGCCGAAGCGTCGAACGGCCAACGCTGTTGAACAATCCGACAGATCCGATAAAGGACGTGTTGAGCCATCACCATCGAGCAAGGAGAACTTATTCCTACGCTAGAACACCGCCACCATCTTGCCATTCTCCTGCCCGCTGCATAGAGGGCATCCTGGTCTATGGCTGACCGACAATCACACCGTTGGACGCCACGCTTTCGGAATGCCTCCACGGATGCATGCAAGTTGTCTAGGGTTATTGGAAGGTTACCATGACAATTTGACACAAATAAAAAGGTTAAAATGGCGTCCTTCCCAAGGCTAATGGTTAGAATCCAAACACATGATAGTAGTATTTATAAATATGTGAATTTTGTGGATGGATAAAACAAATCTGGGTGGTAGTTGTTAGAGTATATATGTGTATATTGTAGTTTCCCCACCTGTTAGGGGGCTTTCTGTATATTTGCCTGTACCTGTACTATATATATTGTGGCCTTTGGCCCCTGGGAATACAACAAGTCTATTTCCCTAACATGGTATCAGAGCAATAGGTTCTTTTCTTTCCTCTCGCAGCCGTAGCCGCCGCCCGCCTCGCCACCGCGCCCGGTCGCCGCCGCTGCTTCTTCCCGTCCTGCCTCCCGTTCGATCCCCACCACCGCCTCCACCTGCTCCCCATCCCGAGCTTGCCGGCCTCTCCTCTCCCGCGGCCGCTCGTCCGCCTCCGCTGCCGATCCCGCTCGTGGCCGCGCGTGCTCGTCGCGCCCGTGGCTGATCCCGCGCGTGCTTGTCCGCCCGGCCTCCCTTCACCACCGCCCGCCGGAGCTCGCCCGTCCCCGTCACCGCCCGGCCTCCTCCGGCCTCGCCCCGTCTGAAAGTGCATGGTTGATCCCATGCATGGTTTTGGTAATTAATGACAATCTCTATGGACTAATATTTGCATTGAGCTATATTTGTAGGTGTCCATTAGCTTGCTTGTCTCCATTTGTTGGAGTCAAGGTCTTGCTTGTTCTCCATGTGTTGGAGTCAAGGTTAAGGGAAGAAGATCATTTGTTGATCAAGGCCAAGGTGCTCGTCATCAAGATAAAGGCCAAGTGAAGATATGCCGAAGAGGTGCTCTCCCATCTTGGTGTATGGGGGAGCCACGTGAATTAATCTTCACCAAGCGAAGCGCAATCAAGAAAGGTGGTTCGTCTTGAGGAGATGAAGATCGTCTTCATCAACCTCAAGTGGTTTAATGCGCAAGGCAAAGGTATGATCTTGATAGGGTTTTTATTTTACCGGTCTCATGTTGTTTAGTGAGAGACCGGATTATAGGATAGATAGCCGTACTATCAAGAGGGGCTCTCGACCGAGTATCGTGATCGTATCGTTCGTGGAGAGCTCAAACCTTTGCATCCATGCAATCATCTTTATTGGTTCTTATTTGGCTTTCATCCATGTGAGAATTTAGAGCTTGTGTTCATCTCCATACCAAGCTCTAGTTCATCAAAAATGGATCTCATGAATATCTTCTTGCGTTTTTGATATCGGAGGTTTTTCCGGTTTGTCTCTTCTAAGAGAGGTCAAACTCTCTCCTTATGATTTCCTCCTCACATGATAGACTATGATGTGTATATGCATGATCTTGTAGGGCTTGTGATTTCCTTCGAAACAAGCCCAAGATCATAGAAAACGGAGTCTTGATGAAAAAGCTTGTGCGTTTTCGGTGTTGGAGATTTTGCCGGTTCATCCGCTTGGAAAGGTCTCACCATTCCATCCCTCCGCACAATCTCCTTTGCTTGTTTTCATATTTTCAGTTTTTGTAGGGTAAGCTCCTGTCGTCCTCTTTCCAACAAAATTGGATTCACTCGATTCGGACTTCATTTGCAAAAGTTATGGCAGTTCTGGTTTTCTCTGTTTGGATCTACCCCGGAGAGGGTCCGGAGTCTCCGGTCACACCGGAGTCTCCGCCCCCAAGGACCCGGAGTCTCCGGCCTGTGTTTTTCGCTGCCGTTTGTCTGCTGTGGTGCGCTTCTGGACAGGGGTCCGGAGTGTCCCCGGAGAAGGACCGGAATCTCCGGCCCACCGGAGTCTCCGGCCCGAGGACCCGGAATCTCCGGCCCCTAGTTTTTCTCGGCTCCTTTTCATCTGTGTGGTGCGCCTCTGGATAGGGGTCCGGAGCTACCCCGGAGGGTGGCCGGAGTCTCCGGCCTGGACGGAGTCTCCGGACCCAATGACCGGAATCTCCGGCCTCCCCGATGACCCAGCAGGCCGGAGTCTCCGGTCACTTACCCCGGAGTCTCCGGCCTGGACAGGCTCCAACGGCTAGTTTTTGGGGGAGGCTATAAAAAGCCTCCTTCCCCCCCAAAACCTGGTTGCTGCTCTTGCTCACTTGTTCTTGCTCTTCCCCTTTGCCCTAATCCTTGTGAGCTTGATTCCTCTCTTCCCCTCCTATGATTTTTGCCCAAATTTAGGGTTTCAAGAGAGGAGATCTAGATCTACCATTCCACCAATCAAATTCTCCTCTAAGTGAGGGAAAACTTGTGGATCTAGATTTTGGGGTTGCTTTGTGTTCATCCCCTTTGTTCTTCCTCTCTTATTCCCTCCATAGCATTAGTTGCTTTGGTTGGAATTTGAGAGTGAAGGATTTGAGCACTTTGTGTGCTCTTGCCTTTTGCATTTGTTGCATCGGGTTGCTCCCTCCACGGTGATACGTGAAGATCAAAGTTGAGAAGCTTGTTACTCTTGGGTGCATTGTGTTCCCAAGAGCTTGTTGCCTCTTGGGTGCATTGTGTACCCTAGACGGTTTGGAGGTGCCGCGAAGTCTTCGCTTGTGGAGCTTCGGCACGAGTTTGGGAGCCCCCAATTGAGTTGTGGGTGTGTGCCCCAAGAAGAGTTGTAAAGGGCTCCGGAATCCGCCTTGAAGGATTCCGATAGTGGAAGGTGAACCAATCCCTTGGGTGAGGTTCATCGGAGAATAGGGTGAGGCCTTTGTGGCATCTTGAGTAGGCCTCTTGTGGCGAGCTCACACCCCTCCAACGAGACGTACTCCCTTAACAAGGAGGAACTCGGGAATACATCCTCGTCTCCGCGTGCCTCGGTTATTTCTATACCCGAGCTTTACTTATGCAATTTACATTGTGATAGCCTTCGTGCTTGAAGTTCATATCTTGCTATCACCTTGTTGCTTTTATTGCTTAGCTTAAGTTGTTGGTGCACATAGGTGAACCTAGCATTTTAGGTTGTTGGCTTGTTAATTTAAACACATAGTTTTATTCCGCAATTATCAAGCCCCTAATTAGAAAAAGTTTTAATCGCCTATTCACCCCCCCCCCTCTAGGCGACATCCGGGCATTGTTTGTTCTTTCAATTGGTATCAGAGCCTCGTCTCTCTTGTTTGGCTTTACCGCCTAGAGAGTAAAGATGTCGTCTAGGGATTTAGTGCACAATTCCATGTTTAGATTTAATGGCACAAATTTTAATGCTTGGAAAACTCATATGCTTAATCACTTACGGGTCTTGGACCCCAATATAGAGCGTATCCTAGATATAGGTTTTTCTCCTCCAAAGGACTATGCAAGTACGACTTTAGAGGATGAGAAAAACTTATATCTAGATGCTCTAGCATCTAACGAGTTTTGCAAGTTTGTGAGTGTAGTAATTTTCGAGTCAATCATGCCTCTCCGGGATGCTCATGAGCTATGGACCAAGCTTCAAGATAAATATGGCGTGTCCAACTCTATTGAGGATGATTGCTCTCCCTCCACCTCCGGCCGTGACGAGCCCTCGTCTTCATCTACTTCACCAAAATGTGGTAAGCCACAATCCAATGTAATGGTGAGTAGTGATAGGCTTTGCAATTTGGATAGTGAGCTCTTTGTTGATGATCATTTATCTCTATCTTGTTGCAATGCTTCATCTTTGGACCTAAACACACATAGCACTATAAATGTCATACATGCTAGTGTTGATAGTCCTTGCATATCATCCAAAAATTGCTTAGATAAATCTAATGATGATATGTTTGCTTTATCTTGTTCCAATGATGAAAATGCTTGTGTTCCCTCTAACTCTTGCATGAATATAAATGTAGAGGAAACTCAATTAATTGTGGAACAAGATTTGAACTTGAGTAGTTCAAAAATTATTTATCCCTCTTCATCCACCTATCATTGCCTCATGGCTAAATCTTCTTCTAGCAATGATAATAATAATGATAATGATGATGATAATGATGATGAAGAAGATGATGTGGAAAAGGTTAATGCTATGCTTCAAAATAAAGGTCTAATGATTCTTAAAGCCCTTCCTAGCAATAATAGTGCTCAAGCTAACCTCTTTGAAATCATGAGCACTCTTATTGAGCGTGGGGATACTATTGAGGCCTTAAAAGCAAGCCTTGAAGAGAAGGGTAAGATAGAAAGAGATGATGCGATGGAAAAGGCTACTTTAGAAGATGCTCTTGAGGAAGAGCAAGAGACTCGGGCTTCTCTTGAGGAGAAACTTGAGAATATTGAGGAATCTCACGATGCTATTATTGCTAAACTTATAGAAGAACGTGACCATGCCATTTCCAAATATAAAATGCTTAAAAAGGAAAAGGTTGAATTTGGGGTTGGCAATGCTAGACTAATTGAGGATATAGAGAGACGTGACAAAGCTCAAAAGGCTTTGGAACGTGAACACTCTCTCCTCATCTTGTCTCATGATCAACTTCAAACTCAACTATCTAAAAATGATGAACTTGTTATGCCTTCGTCTATTCCTAATGCTAATGATGCTTGTGCTACTAACTCCATTTCTTGTGAAGCATCTACCTTGAAGGAGAATGTTGAGCTAAGGGCTCAACTTGAGGTGGTAACTAGCAAGTATAGGGAGTGGGAAGAAAGTCATGAAAAGCTATCTAGCTCCCATGATGATCTTCTAGCGTCCTATACTTGTCTTAAGTTAGCTCATGAGGCCATCACTACAAAGGTAACATCTAGTGAGCCTCATGTGGATAATAGCACAACCATAACTAAAAATGCTATATTGCCATGTGCTAGTCCTAGTAGTTCATCCACTAAAAATATTGGTACTTATTGTGATGAATTACTTGCTTTGCCTTGTTGTCATTGCAATGAAGCTTCTACTTCCTCTAGTGCCTTTGTTGTCACTAACCATGTAGAGCCATCAAAAGACCTCAAGGCCCAAGCCACTTCTTTGAAGAATGGCTTGAAAAAGCGTCATGAGGGGAAGAGTGCACTTGACAACATGTTGAGTGTGCAACAATCCCCAAATGACAAGAGTGGACTTGGATTCAACGCCAACATCAAGAACAAGTCCAAGGTTGAGAAGAAGAAGAAGGGCCAAGTTCAAATCAAGAATCCGGCCAACATCATTTGCTTCAAGTGCAAGCTAGAAGGGCATCATGTTCGTGATTGCCCAATGAAGAAGAAGAAGCCTCTTAGTGAGAAGCAACTAGGGAAGCGGCCTCTTGTTCAATCTCGTGCTCAACCACGGGTTGAACAAAGACCACCTCCTAAGAAGACTCAAGTCAACGCTCCTCAAGTTGAGGAGCCTATTAAGAAGAAAGAGAAGAGTCGGTGTTGCTACCTTTGCCGTGGCAAGGGTCACTTTGCTTCTTCATGCACCGTCGGTACCTCATCCAACCCTATCATAATTGATGATGTTTACTCTCTTGGGAAGGATAGAGTTGGCAATGTGTTTGCCAAATATGTGGGAGCTCTAAGTGGTGTCAAGAAATGCACCATTTGGGTTCCCAAGCCTATTGTGACTAACCTCTTAGGACCCAACTCGGTTGGGGACCAACAAGCTCAAACTTGATCAATAGGTGGTTGTGGAGGACATTGGTGACTTGGCTATTTTTGAAGAATTAAGGGATCTTCATGGGTTTATTTCTCAAGCCAAGTCAATTGGATTATCACATATCTATCTCATATCCAATGCCTCCTCCTTGTGGTAACTTGTATTTAATTCATATATTCATTGAAAGTTGCTTGCTCCCTTGCATGTGTTAGTCTAGTTCCTAGCATGTGCTTGTTTATGATATGCTTCTATCTTTCTTGTCTTGTTATTCAAGATTATGTTAGATAGTTGTATATCATGAATTTGTAACTTTGTGTTGAGCTCTTTAGATCTTGTGTGGATTTAATTTGGCTTTTTGAGATATTAGTGGACCATCCCATTTTGGGGGAGTGAAATGCTTTGTGCACTTCACAAACCTAAAAATGTGAGTACATGAAGGACACCACCTAGTATTGATATTTCAATATTATCTAGCTACTATGTGGTATGTCATATTCATGAGAAATTCAAATTCTACAATGTCCATTAATTTCTCTAGTTGGTTTTATTTGCCGCTTGTTTAAAAATAAAATGAATTATCACATTATGGGGGAGTAATAAGCTATGTGCATATTACAATCCCTTAAAAATGTGAACATTTGAGATTTGCCACTTAGATTTGATATTGTACATTATCTATTTCCTATGTGGCATGTTTGCTCAAACAAGTTCCAATTTTCCTTTGTGGTTGTCTTTTGGCTCTTGTTTGGGTGAGTTTGTTTGGTGTGGTTTTTCTCTAATATGTATTCCATATATTTTGTGAGAAACCATTTGTTTCACCTCATTTTAACCATGGCGTTGCCGGTTGGTTCGAATAGTTGAAACTACCAACAAACCTTTTAAAATTATGGCGTTTGAATTCTTACCTTTTGCCATTTGCTAGTTTGTGGTGAAGTTGGTCTTGTACATCATTCCTTTATACCACCGAGAAATATCTCTATATACTCCTTGTCCATGACAAGTGATACTAGTAATTGTGGTGGATTTTGTAGACCATCTTCACATTGGCTCTTGCGTTGATTTGCTTTATCTATTGCCTTCTTTGCCTTTTGAATGGATCCTATCTTTCAATCGGTAGTGTTTAGTGTTTTAGATAAAATATGGAGAGTAATGATCCCTTGTGCATGCATTTTGTATTCAAATGCAAATATCTAAGATAATGCATTAATCTTGGGGGAGCATTCCTTTTTATTTAGAACACTATTCTTTCTATCAATTTTTGATCCTCTCAATTGGCATTTGATTCTTTATCTTGTGTTGGTACCTTCAATTGGTATTAATTGGAATTTAATATCTCCTTCATAGATATTTGTCCCAATTGATATTTTTTGTGGGAGTCTTGATACCTTTTTGCCTTTTCCTTTACCTGATTTTGGTCAAGTATCACCCTCTTCTTGGTATCTTTTCTCCTAAATTGACATTTGTTGTTTTAATTGGTATCTTATTTTCAATTGGTGTCTTATCGATCATTTGTTGTGTTGATTTGATTCCTTTTGATATCACACCTCATGTGTTGATGTGTTATGGAATCAATCATTTGTTGATTTGATTTTTTCCTCAATCATGTGTTGATTTGGATTTTGATATAACTTGGACAACCTTTCTTGTCACACCTTGGTGTGCTTTATTGGTTTACTTGGTGTTTTTGTCCAATTTGTATCTCTTTTGGTTCTTGTAAGTCTATGCATGCCTTTTACTAGTATATATATTATTTAGCATGCTAGTCTTTCTATATATTGTAGTTTATCTAACTACTATGGGACCCAATGAGTTTGGGAACCATTTTGTACTCTAATTGTGTTTTAGGTACAATGGAGATGCATTGGATGCTTGCCTCAATCATAAGGAAGGTGTTCTCACCGTGTGATTGTCGGAGTCAAGCTTTGATGACAAACAAACTCTCATCATCTTCATCATCAATGCATCTCGGTAACAAGTATCCATCCCATGCATACTTTTCTAATTCCAACCTTGTGTAGGTTACCTCTTGGCATGAATGCTCTTATATGCAATTGTTGTGGTTTTGGCCTATTTCCTTCACTTAATATATCTTTGTGATATGTGTGATGAATTTGCAAAAACCTTTTCTTCAATTGATATTATTTCCTTGTGATACTTGTTGCCTATTTCAAAGCATCTCCACTATCTCTTGTTCCCTTAGTGATATGTGTGATGTATTTGAAGTTCATTTATGTACAATGAGATAAATTTGAGCTATGTGCTATGCTTTTAAGCAACAATCTCATTTGTATATTTATGACTTCCTTTTGGATACCTTGTTATCTTTTTCTCGAACCATTTCGTATGTATATGTTTCTTTGAGGATGTATATCTTCAATGGTTTGTCTAATAAGAAACCTATACATATGAGAGAGGTCATCTTTTAGTTGGTATCCTATTTCCTTTGAGCCACCTTGGTTTTCTTCTATAATTCTTTGGTGGCTCCAAATTTGCCTCATGAGTGCTTGTCTTATTGTTTATTGGTATCTTTGCACACTCATGTATTTCTTAAAGATCTTTGACTTCATGCCTACCATGGTGAGCATGTTGAATTTTATTGGCTAAATGCTCTCACTAGCTTTTGGCATTTTCAATTGGTTTTAGTTTCCAATTGGTATCCCTAAGCGTGTGAACATATTTCTTTAAAAGATCTCTTTTCTCGGTTGGGCCTATCTTACGATGAATTTTTTGAAAATTGGTATCTACTTATGGCTCAACCACATCTTTGGTGCAAGTGCTATTATTTGCTTTTGCATTATGCACTCTTGCACTTGTTGAGTGTTCTAGATAATTTTGGGGTAGTGAGGATACCATATTTATGCACTCCTCATTTGTGCATGATCATTGGGGAGCTTCTCCATTTTTATTTGGAACTCTTGCTTTGGATCTTTTCGATTGCTTTGCTCCTTTGTGGAGATGTTTAAAATGATTTCATCTTTTTGCAATCTTTGGATCCTCAATATAGTTTGATTTCCTCTAATTATTCGTCAATGAATAAGTGCATTTGATTTCACTCATATCTTGAGAAATGCACACCTTTATGGAGGAACTCTTATTATATTGGCTCTCTAAATTTTTCTTCCCATTTCGGCAATCGATGCCAATGGGGGAGAAGTTTAGAGGGTTTAAGGGAATTTGGGTTTTATGCTTTTGTTGCATTTGCCTTTAATGCGCTTTGCATCTTTGCTCGTGTGTCTTGCAAAGATGCTTTATTCATTATATAAACCCTCTTAAAAAGGGATTGTCATCAATTACCAAAATGGGGGAGATTGAAAGTGCATGGTTGATCCCATGCATGGTTTTGGTAATTAATGACAATCTCTATGGACTAATATTTGCATTGAGCTATATTTGTAGGTGTCCATTAGCTTGCTTGTCTCCATTTGTTGGAGTCAAGGTCTTGCTTGTTCTCCATGTGTTGGAGTCAAGGTTAAGGGAAGAAGATCATTTGTTGATCAAGGCCAAGGTGCTCGTCATCAAGATAAAGGCCAAGTGAAGATATGCCGAAGAGGTGCTCTCCCATCTTGGTGTATGGGGGAGCCACGTGAATTAATCTTCACCAAGCGAAGCGCAATCAAGAAAGGTGGTTCGTCTTGAGGAGATGAAGATCGTCTTCATCAACCTCAAGTGGTTTAATGCGCAAGGCAAAGGTATGATCTTGATAGGGTTTTTATTTTACCGGTCTCATGTTGTTTAGTGAGAGACCGGATTATAGGATAGATAGCCGTACTATCAAGAGGGGCTCTCGACCGAGTATCGTGATCGTATCGTTCGTGGAGAGCTCAAACCTTTGCATCCATGCAATCATCTTTATTGGTTCTTATTTGGCTTTCATCCATGTGAGAATTTAGAGCTTGTGTTCATCTCCATACCAAGCTCTAGTTCATCAAAAATGGATCTCATGAATATCTTCTTGCGTTTTTGATATCGGAGGTTCTTCCGGTTTGTCTCTTCTAAGAGAGGTCAAACTCTCTCCTTATGATTTCCTCCTCACATGATAGACTATGATGTGTATATGCATGATCTTGTAGGGCTTGTGATTTCCTTCGAAACAAGCCCAAGATCATAGAAAACGGAGTCTTGATGAAAAGCTTGTGCGTTTTCGGTGTTGGAGATTTTGCCGGTTCATCCGCTTGGAAAGGTCTCACCATTCCATCCCTCCGCACAATCTCCTTTGCTTGTTTTCATATTTTCAGTTTTTGTAGGGTAAGCTCCTGTCGTCCTCTTTCCAACAAAATTGGATTCACTCGATTCGGACTTCATTTGCAAAAGTTATGGCAGTTCTGGTTTTCTCTGTTTGGATCTACCCCGGAGAGGGTCCGGAGTCTCCGGTCACACCGGAGTCTCCGCCCCCAAGGACCCGGAGTCTCCGGCCTGTGTTTTTCGCTGCCGTTTGTCTGCTGTGGTGCGCTTCTGGACAGGGGTCCGGAGTGTCCCCGGAGAAGGACCGGAATCTCCGGCCCACCGGAGTCTCCGGCCCGAGGACCCGGAATCTCCGGCCCCTAGTTTTTCTCGGCTCCTTTTCATCTGTGTGGTGCGCCTCTGGATAGGGGTCCGGAGCTACCCCGGAGGGTGGCCGGAGTCTCCGGCCTGGACGGAGTCTCCGGACCCAATGACCGGAATCTCCGGCCTCCCCGATGACCCAGCAGGCCGGAGTCTCCGGTCACTTACCCCGGAGTCTCCGGCCTGGACAGGCTCCAACGGCTAGTTTTTGGGGGAGGCTATAAAAAGCCTCCTTCCCCCCCAAAACCTGGTTGCTGCTCTTGCTCACTTGTTCTTGCTCTTCCCCTTTGCCCTAATCCTTGTGAGCTTGATTCCTCTCTTCCCCTCCTATGATTTTTGCCCAAATTTAGGGTTTCAAGAGAGGAGATCTAGATCTACCATTCCACCAATCAAATTCTCCTCTAAGTGAGGGAAAACTTGTGGATCTAGATTTTGGGGTTGCTTTGTGTTCATCCCCTTTGTTCTTCCTCTCTTATTCCCTCCATAGCATTAGTTGCTTTGGTTGGAATTTGAGAGTGAAGGATTTGAGCACTTTGTGTGCTCTTGCCTTTTGCATTTGTTGCATCGGGTTGCTCCCTCCACGGTGATACGTGAAGATCAAAGTTGAGAAGCTTGTTACTCTTGGGTGCATTGTGTTCCCAAGAGCTTGTTGCCTCTTGGGTGCATTGTGTACCCTAGACGGTTTGGAGGTGCCGCGAAGTCTTCGCTTGTGGAGCTTCGGCACGAGTTTGGGAGCCCCCAATTGAGTTGTGGGTGTGTGCCCCAAGAAGAGTTGTAAAGTGCTCCGGAATCCGCCTTGAAGGATTCCGATAGTGGAAGGTGAACCAATCCCTTGGGTGAGGTTCATCGGAGAATAGGGTGAGGCCTTTGTGGCATCTTGAGTAGGCCTCTTGTGGCGAGCTCACACCCCTCCAACGAGACGTACTCCCTTAACAAGGAGGAACTCGGGAATACATCCTCGTCTCCGCGTGCCTCGGTTATTTCTATACCCGAGCTTTACTTATGCAATTTACATTGTGATAGCCTTCGTGCTTGAAGTTCATATCTTGCTATCACCTTGTTGCTTTTATTGCTTAGCTTAAGTTGTTGGTGCACATAGGTGAACCTAGCATTTTAGGTTGTTGGCTTGTTAATTTAAACACATAGTTTTATTCCGCAATTATCAAGCCCCTAATTAGAAAAAGTTTTAATCGCCTATTCACCCCCCCTCTAGGCGACATCCGGGCATTGTTTGTTCTTTCACCGTCGCCGTCCCGGCCTCCCACGTCGCCGCCCCGGCCTCCCTTCACCGCCGCCCGCCGGAGCTCGCCCGTCTCCATCGCCGCCCGGCCTCCTCCGGCCTCGCCCCGTCACCGTTCGTCGCCGCCCCGGCCTCCCCCGTCGCCGCCCCGGCCTCCCCCATCGCCGCCCGTCGCCCCGTCGCGGCCCCCGTCGCGGATCGATCTGATCGAGCGTCTCGGCTCGATCCAGTTTTTGCCGGCTCGGCTCGTAGGCCGGCTCTGGTTCCTCTGTTTTCTGTTCCGTGAGTTAAAAAAAAAAACAGGTACAATGTCTTCCTCGTCGGGCTATGTTGCGATTCCTCGCTGCCCGGTGATTTTTGATGGCGCGAATTACCCTGATTTCGCTGCCTTCATGCGCGTCCATATGCGCGGTCTTCGTCTTTGGGGTGTGCTTTCTGGCGAGGTCTCTTGTCCGCCGCGCCCCGTTGCTCCTCTGGCACCCGTTGCGCCGCCGCCTGTTGCCCTTGCTTCCGATGCTACTCAGGAGGCTAAGGATGCAGCCCAGAGTGCTTATGACACTGCTCTGGCTGATTATAACGGGAAGGTCCAGGAGCATTCTACTGCTGTTGCGACGTACCGGTTGGATCTGTCTGACTACGCTCAGTGGATAGATGAGGATGCTCGTGCTGCTGCTGTTCTCACTTCCAGTGTTCTGCCTCAGTATGCTGCTGAGTTCATGGGTCTTCCCACTGCTGCTGCTCAGTGGACTTTTCTTCGTCAGCACTATCAGCCGTCTGGCGATGCTCTTTACCTGTCCGTGGTTCGTCAGGAGCATGATCTTCAGCAGGGTGATTCCACTATTGATGACTTCTACACTCAGAGTGCTGCTATATGGCGTCAGCTTGATTCTCTTCGTACTGCTGTGTGTGGCACCTGTCCCTGCTGTCTGACTGTGCGCGCGGATCTGGAGTTTCAGCGTGTCTATGAGTTCTTGTCGCGGCTCCGCAAGGAGTTTGAGCCGCGCCGTGCCCAGCTGCTTGCCCGTGGTCGTGTTTCGCTCTCTGAGGTACTAGCTGAGCTTCGGGCTGAGGAGACTCGTCTTCATGGTGCTGGTCTTCTTGAGGTTCCCTCTGTACTTGCTGCTCGTGGTCCTCCTGTGCCGTCTGCTCGTGGTCCTTCTGTGCCGCCAGCCTCGTTGCGGTCTCCAGGTCCGCCGATACTCTCTTCTCCTCCGACCCAGAGTCAGCCTCAGCAGCCCCGTGCATCTCCTCGTCCTCCCTGCGCCTACTGTAACAGGCCTGGTCATGATATCTCGAGCTGCTGGAAGAGGGATCCCAGCTTACGTCAGCAGTACCATGCTCGTAGGCAGGCTGGTTCTTCAGGATCTTCTGCTGTTGCCCAGGCTGGATTGTCAGGATCTTCTGCTGCTGCACTGTCTGATCAGGACATTATCCGAGGTCTTCGTAGTCTGCTCGCTGCTACAGGCTCTTCCTCGACGGGTACTGCTGGTTCTGTGTCTAGCTCTTCGGGCACCGTGCGACCACCACCTTCTACACAGTCAGGTACGTCATCCCCGTGGTATCTGGATTCTGGAGCTTCTTTTCATATGACTTCTGCGTCTTCTATTCTTTCTGCTCTTCGCTCTTTTATTTCTCCTGTCCGTGTTATCACGGCTGATGGTACCTCTCTTCCTGTTTCCAGTCGAGGCACCCTTTCTACTTCCTCTTTCTCTGTTCCTGATGTTTCTCATGTTCCTAGTCTTAAGATGAACCTGTTTTCTGCTAGTCAGCTTACTGATTCTGGTTGTCGCGTCATTCTTGACGCTGATTCTTGTGCTGTTCAGGACCGTCGTACACAGGCCCTGGTTGGAGCTGGCCCTCGCAGCCTTGAGTCCCCGGGGCTATGGGAGTTAGACTGGCTTCGCGTTCCTTCCGCTGACTCTTCATCAGCCAGTCCTTCTGCGGTTGCTGCTTCTGTCACTAGCTCTTTTCAGCAGTGGCATCATCGGCTGGGTCATCTTTGTGGCTCCCGTTTATCGTCATTAGTTCGTCGTGGTCTTCTGGGGTCTGTCTCAGGAGATGTGTCTTTACATTCGTGTCAGGGTTGTAGGTTAGGCAAACAGATTCAGCTTCCCTATCCTACTAGTGCGTCTGTATCTCAGCGACCTTTTGATTTAGTTCATTCAGATGTTTGGGGTCCGGCACCCTTTGCTTCTAAAGGGGGCCATCGATACTATATTTTGTTCATTGATGATCTTTCACGATACACCTGGTTATTTTTTATGCGCTCTCGCAGTGAGGTGCTTGCTATTTATCAGCGCTTTGTGGCCATGGTTCGTACTCAGTATTCCACTCCTATTCGTGTGTTTCGTGCTGATTCTGCAGGAGAGTATATCTCCCAGCACCTGCGTGGTGTCCTTGCTGAGCAGGGCACCCTTGCCCAGTTCTCGTGACCCGGCGCCCATGCTCAAAATGGTGTCGCCGAGCGTAAGCATCGTCATATTCTTGAGACTACCCGTGCTATGATGATTGCTTCCTCTCTTCCGCCGCATTTCTGGGCTGAGGCTGTTGCTACGTCGACTTACCTCATTAACATTCAGCCTTCTGCTGCCCTTCAAGGTGGCATTCCTCTCGAGCGTCTTTCTGGTACCTCTCCAGACTACTCGATCGGCTCTTCGTTTATTTGGTTGCGCTTGCTATGTTCTTCTTCCTCCTCGCGAACGCACCAAACTGACCGCTCAGTCTGTTGAGTGTGTTTTTCTTGGATACAGTGATGAGCATAAGGGCTACCGCTGTTGGGACCCTGTTGGTCGTCGGATGCGCATCTCCCGTGATGTCACGTTTGATGAGACGCGCTCCTTCTATCCTCGCCACACCTCTGGCACTTACCCGGTGGATGATATCTCTTTTCTCATTTTTCCTGATTCACCTCCTGCTGTCTCTTCTCCACCTCCTAGTTCTTGTGCGCCTCCTCCATCTTCGGCGCCATCCTCTCCTCCGCCTAGTACTCCTCGTTCTCCGGCTTCGGCTCCTCCTTCTCCTATTCCTTCTTCCTCTTCTTCTGATGAGTCGTCTTCCGCCGATGAGTCTTCCCATTCACGGCCTGTTCGTCAGCGTCGTCCTCCTGACCGTTATTCTCCTAGTAAGTATGGTCTTTCTGTTGTCTCCGAGCCGACTAATTATCGGGATGCTGAGCGTCATCCTGAATGGCAGCTTGCCATGGCTGAGGAGATCGCTGCGCTTGAGCGCACTGGCACCTGGGATCTTGTTTCTCCCCCTTCTGGTGTTCGTCCTATCACGTGTAAGTGGGTCTATAAAATTAAGACCCGCTCTAATGGATCTCTCGAGCGCTATAAAGCGCGTCTTGTGGCTCGTGGCTTTCAGCAGGAGCACGACCGTGACTATGACGAGACTTTTGCCCCTGTGGCTCATATGACCACTGTTCGTACTCTTCTTGCTGTTGCTTCTGTTCGACGCTGGTCTGTGTCCCAGCTTGATGTTCAGAATGCTTTTTTTAATGGCGAGTTGAGTGAGGAGGTTTATATGCAGCCTCCTCCTGGGTATTCTGTTCCTGATGGGATGGTTTCTCGTCTTCGACGATCTCTATATGGCCTGAAACAGGCCCCTCGTGCCTGGTTTGAGCGCTTCTCCTCAGTGGTTATCGCCGCAGGCTTCTCTCCCAGTGCTCATGATCCTGCACTGTTTGTCTACACCTCTCCTCGGTGTCGGACCTTGCTGCTTCTCTATGTTGATGACATGATCATCACCGGTGATGACCCTGAGCACATTGCCTTTGTTAAGGCTCGTCTACGTGAGCAGTTTCTCATGTCTGATCTTGGTCCTCTTCGCTACTTTCTTGGGATTGAGGTTTCTTCTACAGCCGATGGCTTCTTTATCTCCCAGGAAAAGTATATTCATGATCTTCTTTCTCGGGCTGATCTTAGTGATGACCGTACTGTTGAGACTCCTATGGAGCTTAATGTTAAGCTTCGTCCTACTGATGGTGATCCTCTTTCTGATCCCACACGTTATCGTCATCTTGTTGGGAGTCTTGTTTACCTTGCTGTCACTCGCCCGGATATCTCTTATCCTGTTCATATTCTGAGTCAATTTGTCTCAGCTCCTACCACCGTTCACTACAGTCATCTCCTCCGTGTTCTTCGTTATCTCCGTGGCACTATTACTCGTCGTCTTTTCTTCCCTAGTTCCAGCTCTCTCCAGCTTAAGTGTTACTCGGATGCTACGTGGGCGAGTAATCCTACGGATCGTCGTTCACTTTCTGCTTACTGTGTGTTTCTTGGTGGTTCGCTTGTTGCTTGGAAGAAGAAGAAACAGGTAGCGGTTTCCCGTTCGAGTGTTGAGGCTGAGCTGCGGGCTATGGCTTCGTTGATTGCTGAGGTGACCTGGTTACGGTGGTTGCTTGCAGATTTTGGGGTCTCTGTTACGACACCCACTCCTCTTTTGTGTGACGGTATAGGTGCTATCAGTATCGCACGTGATCCGGTCAAACATAAGCTGACCAAGCATATTGGTGTTGATGCTTTTTATACACGTGCTCAGGTACAGGATCAGGTTGTTGCGCTTCATTATGTGCTTTCAGATTTGCAGTTGGCGGATTTCTTTACAAAGGCACAAACCCGAGCGCAGCATGACTTCTTACTCTCCAAACTCAGTGTTGTGGATCCACCATGAGTTTGAGCGGGTGTGTTAGAGTATATATGTGTATATTGTAGTTTCCCTACCTGTTAGGGGCTTTCTGTATATTTGCCTGTACCTGTACTATATATATTGTGGCATTTGGCCCCTGGGAATACAACAAGTCTATTTCCCTAACAGTAGTGACCCATCCCCAAGAACTCATAAAACTGTGGGTAAATCAGATGAAACGCAATTACCGTCAAAAAATAAAACTGCTGTAAAAGACAGGGGAATTCAAGTTTAATACAAGTCAAATCCTTCCAGGCACTTGTACGAAATATTGCATGTTTGCCAGGCGTTATTATGCAAAAGATACGAGCCACTCAAACTTCATCACCAAACCCATCCTCGCACCTATTTAAGGAAGACGAAGACGAGGGATAGGGGATCTGGTAGGCTGCCCAAGAATCTTCTTTGCCCACTCCCAAATCTCGCGGCCGCGACTCCGTTCAGCGACTTCAAAGGTAACGACGCAATTCCTCAAAACAAGTATATTGTCTGCTAGTAATCCATTGCCCGTGTTCATGCTCCAAGAAGTAGGACGGACCGTCGGATTGCTACTGGTTTCTTGATTCTGTGTCTATTGGTGTTGGATCTCTAGAGTTTTCGAGTCTTAGATTCTGCCTATTTGGTTCAGAAGGTTTAGATTTTTGCTTTACCCGTTTCATCTCTAGTCTAGAAGCGAAAGTAATGTTGTTTGTTTGCGCAATCCGGCTTTGCGGGATGATTGTACCGCGTCGGGAGATTAGATCGAGCGGGCTTCTTGCTGCAGATGAGTGTTTTGCTCGATATGTCGAGATTAGTTGATTAATTACTATCTATGTGTGCCAAGGTGGTTGAAAAACCGGAGCATGTCGCTTCTAGGAAGGGGGGCTTTCCTTTGTTAGGTGATTAAATTAATATGGGAGCACGGGGTCCATGTTTTGTCCCTTCTTAGAAGGAGTGAAATGCACATGGGGTTGGTGGGGTCTATTATTGCTTTTCTGAAAGTGTATAATTGCTTCTTCTTTTAGGCAGGCTGCTAGTCATTGATCTATTATTGCGTCTGTTAAGCAGTATGCTAGCCATTGATGAACTATGTGTGACCTTGGATTTAGTATGATTGGACTCGGCTTCGTCACGTGGTGTATCACCCTATGCAATGATTTATAAGTTTCACCAGCTAGCTGCTTTGCTATATCTTGAATAGATATGATTAGGCCTCATGGTTTCAGTAGTTACATTCTGTATGGTGTTTGGAAACCAGTTCTGTACTCTGAGTTGTCAAAGTCGATTGCTTGCTAAAAGATGTTAATTGTTTGCCATAAGATGTTGCAATCCTATGATATTTGGTTGTCGTCTTAAAGCTTGAACTTGTATAAGTGTAGAATGGCGCTCAACAAGGAGTACACATATGCGGAATTGGAGAAGGAGCTGTACTGGCCATCTGAGAAGCTGCGGATCTCCATTACTGGAGCTGGCGGGTTCATCGCCTCTCACATTGCGAGGCGTCTGAAGAGCGAGGGGCACTACATCATCGCCTCTGACTGGAAGAAGAATGAGCACATGGAAGAGGATATGTTCTGCCATGAGTTCCACCTTGCTGATCTGAGAGTGATGGACAACTGCCTCAAGGTCACCAGTGGGGTTGACCATGTTTTCAACCTGGCAGCTGATATGGGAGGGATGGGCTTCATCCAGTCCAACCATTCTGTGATCATGTACAACAACACTATGATCAGCTTTAACATGCTTGAGGCTGGTAGAATCAATGGCGTCAAAAGGTAACATTCCATCTTATACTAGCTTTGTGCGCCTCATGGTTTTTTACCTGGGAAGCTGTAAGATGCTAAGGCTTGTTTAGGTTTGCTAGTCTGCGCTCCCAAGAAAAAACCTCATACAGTATGAATTGGGCAGAAGTATGTCCGCCTCTAAAGATTATCAATGAAGCGGATACGGTATTTTTTGATTTGGGTGAATGAATGTTTCAGGCTTATCATTGTATTTATGGAAAAACAGTACTTGCTCTTTGCGACACATAGAAGATTCATGTCTGCCAACGTAAATGGTTCGGATTGGTCCATATAGGGAAAGCCTTCTTTTGGCTTTTTCTGCTAGGCGACGAGTTGATGACACTAACTGAGAGCATGGAAAAGTTAATAATTTCTGTGAAGCGGCGTGCAACGTGTGGCGACTTTTTGTTACATTGACATTAAATGTTCTGTTTGGCCAATATGTGGGGCAGGGTTTTTGAGTCGCGACTCAAAAGTGTCTCGCCGAGCCTGCGACTCTCTGTATAGTCAACAAAAGCCGTTGTATAGTCGCCCAAGTCGCGTGATTAGTCGCGAGCCGCCCTGATTTTGAGAAAACGACTCGGCGACTATACGGTGACTCAAAAACCATGATGTATCTATAGGTTGCACTGGAGGTTTGTTTCTCCTGGGAAATGACTTGGCAGCTTGCCTCTGCTTTTTATGTCCCATAGTTAAGCTACAGAAAATGTTCTGTTAATGATGTTTGTGCACAGTGCACACTATTGTCCATGTGCGCCGCATAGAAATTCATGTTTGCTGACACTAAGGGTTTAGATTTACAGTGTTCATTGGGGAGTTTCTGCTACATGGTGAGTTGATGATAGTAACTATCAACTTGGAGAGTTGGAGAAATTATAATTGCTATTAGCTGAATGCATAGCAATATTACGTTACATTGAAGTAAAGAGCTCAGATTGGCCCATATTTATAAGTATGCATTGAGGTGGCTTTTCTACTGGACATCGAGTTGATGCAGTAGAGGATTGTGTTCATGTGTGTTCTTAAGGTCTAGAAAATATTAAAATCTTCCCCTATTTTATTTTTAACCTTGCAAGATTCAGTTACATATTAAGGTATCTAAAAATGGCAAGCTGAAACAGTTAGGTAAATTTTGTGCGCCTGTGTATAATGCTTAGAAGCCCCAAAATAATCCGAGCCTAATTGTGTTCAACTTATTACAATGAACAAGATCACGTGTTCAGCTACAATATATTTGACCTAATATCTAGTTACAGTTATGTGTAGCCATGCTGATGGAATAGAACGAAAAGCATATGTACAAACAACAAACAATAATCTTAACAGCAGACTTAGAGAAAGAATATCTTATCACCAATTGTGATTGAACTTCAGTTTTCTTTTGATGCAGGTTCTTTTATGCCTCAAGTGCCTGTATCTACCCTGAATTTAAGCAGCTAGAAACTGTTGTTAGCTTGAAGGAGGCAGATGCTTGGCCTGCAGAGGTTTCATAACTAAACACTGATATATGTTTTTGTATGCACCGACACCTTTTATATTATGATAAATGGCACTAACTTCAGTGATGTTTAATCTTAAGCCTCAAGACGCTTATGGCTTGGAGAAACTTGCTACAGAGGAACTTTGCAAGCACTACACAAAGGACTTTGGCATCGAGTGCCGAGTTGGTCGCTTTCACAATATTTATGGTCCATATGGAACATGGAAGGGTAAGTTGTTATCTGGTGATTTTTTAATATCTAGGTTGCAAACTGTTGAGGTCTGACAATTACTTGGTAATGTAGGTGGAAGGGAGAAGGCACCTGCTGCTTTCTGCAGAAAGGCTCAAACCTCCACTGACCGCTTTGAGATGTGGGGAGATGGTCTGCAGACTAGATCCTTCACATTTATTGATGAATGTGTGGAGGGTGTCCTCAGGTTAAAAAAAATCCTTAAAACTTTATTTTCTGTAAAGTCAAGTAGCTTTTATTTTGCTGTAAAACCCAGTACTTGTATATCAATTTTTGTTCTGAAAATATGCCTTAAAGTTACACAAAATAAAATTTGCATCACCCTGCCGTGCTAGTGTGAATAATAAGATACTTTGCTGAGATGGTGAGTTGGTGACTGTCTGGCTGAAGGCTTACAGATTTAGTTCCAACAGTAGCCTTAGTTTCTTAATTGATTGTGCTGGCCCAGTAAGCAACTTTGTATTTAGCTTCTTGTCCATCGTGCCAAAAGTAGTAGATATTGGTAGGATTAGTAATTTCATTGCTTTTCAGAAACTTGCATCGTTTTAGTGCAAAATTCTATGTAGATGCATAGTCTATTCTTATCAAGGGGTGGTCCTTATGAGTTATCAGGTTAAGCCACTGAATCTTTGTTTCCATCCCGCTATTGCTTTCCAGTGTCCTAACCTTCTCTGTGAAATCATATAACCATTATGAGGTTCTCTCCTTTGCTAAAGGGCATTTTACTTTTAATGATCAGTAAAGTAACAAGAATATTTTTTCCAAATGCTTTCAGGCTAACAAAGTCTGATTTCCGTGAGCCTGTGAACATCGGAAGCGACGAAATGGTGAGCATGAACGAGATGGCTGAGATAGTCCTCGGCTTCGAGAACAAGCAGCTGCCCATCCACCACATCCCCGGTCCTGAGGGTGTCCGTGGCCGTAACTCCGACAACACGCTCATCAAGGAGAAGCTTGGCTGGGCTCCAACCATGAAGCTGAAGGTATCCTCCCAAAGTTTTGAACAATTTTTTTTGTTGTGTTCAGCCACCCAAATGAAATGCTCCTCGCTTATCAAACTGGATCCAAACTCTGCCTGCAGGACGGGCTGAGGATCACATACTTCTGGATCAAGGAGCAGCTGGATCTGGAGAAGTCGGAAGGCGGAGACGTGTCGGCCTACGGGTCATCCAAGGTCTGCACCACGATGGCGCCGGTCCAGCTCGGCTCCCTCCGTGCGGCGGATGGCAAGGAGTAAAAACACTCACCCCCGGGAAAGAAGATTATGCCACCCGCTGGTTCCAGACGTGGCATGATCTGCTGTTTGTTAGTCGGCATACCGTCTTCCATATCTTGATTCAGTTTGGGCTTGACCTGCTACATGAGATCTATACCTTTTGTTAGCCGGCATTTCACTGCTTGGTGTTTTTGTAAACAAGAGAACATTAAATTATACGTGTAACATGATGTCGGTTCATCTTCATGAGAACAATTTTTGAAATAAAAGCTGTTTATTTTTCTTAAGCTGTTTATACATGTAAAATGATATGTCGGTTCATCTTAATTATTTTTGTAAACGAGAAAAACTACTTGGTACAAGAAGACAACATTATATTATACGTGTAACATGATGTCAGTTCATCTTCATGAGATTTTTTTTTGAAATAAAAGCTGTTTATTTTTGTTAAGCTGTTTGTACATGTGTAACATGATGTCGGTTCATCTTCATGAGATTTTTTTTTTGAAATAAAAGCTGTTTATTATACATGTATCATGATGTCGGTTCATCTTAATTATTTTTGGAGTTCAGTGCGATCACGTTGGGGTTTGGGGGAAGTATCACTGGGATGGGCCTGATTGTGTCCGCTCATGGGCCGCGGAGAAGCCCGCATAGCCTGTCGTAAACCCCCATATAATCTCCCCTCCCCGCCCCGCTCTTCAAAACCCTCGAGAAAATTAGGAGACGAAAAGTTTCCGATCCGTCGCTTCGAATCCGCTGCCGCCGCCTCGCCCCGCCGGATCGTAAGTCCCAAACCGAACCATTCTCCAATCCGCTGCTCGTACGATCAAAAACATCCGCGATCTCTTGGGCGGTTCTCTGAGATTTAGCGTTGCAGGAAGAAGAAGAAGAGGATGGCCGGGAAGGGAGGAAAGGGCCTGATCGCGGCCAAGACGGCCGCCGCCGGCAAGGATAAGAAGCTCCCAATCTCCCGATCCTCGCGCGCCGGCCTGCAGGTCACCCGATCTTCTCCCTCTCTATTAGATTTTCAGTTCGTCCCCTTGCACTATGTATGAAGAATCGATGTAGCCCATGCGGTTTGCCCTATCCGCTCCGCGTAGATGACATCGAATGCTTAGTGGATATAGGATTATAGGAACCAGCGTGCTTGATGTTTTTTTTTTGTCCGTGGTAGCCCGGAAATTCGCATCGGCGCCCGGGCGCACCAGCTCCCGTTTTTCGGGAGCAAAAAAAAACTTATGAAAACTTTTCAAAAAAATGCGAAAAAAATCATGCACATACCCGACTATGTTCCGCACCATCGTGAAACATTTCGCATCAAAATATCATCGTATGCGCCCTGGGTAAAAATAACAAAATTCTGACAAGAAATTCAAAATTCCGGATCTCACATGCTGTCAGAATTTTGGCATTTTCGCCCAGGTCGCATACGATGATATTTTGATGCGAAATTTTTCACGATGGTGAGGAACATGGTCGGGTACGTGCATGATTTTTTTCGCATTTTTTTGCAAAGTTTTTGATTTTTCAATTTTTTTTGAAAATCACCGGGAGCTGGTGTGCCCGGGCACAGAAACGCCGCTCTCGTGGTAGCCATTGAAAGAACATGCAATGTAGATTAGTTGTTTGTTCGCGTACTTCAAGTGCATTTGAATCGATAGCAGCTGGGACTACCCGCGCATTTTAATCTCAACGTTGTGTAGCACAAACACATGCCCAACAAGATGTTAGTTCAGGTATCTATAATCGTTTGCTTGAACCAGTGCCGTCTATTTTAGTCGAACTTGCTAACAGAGATGTTGTGAACCTTGGTTATGAGTAAATAGTAATGTATGACCTTTCCTCTGAAAAGAAATACCAACTTATGCATAGAAAACTACACTAGAAAGGCATAAGTACATCTACGACGCTATAATTATAGGAGTGATTAGGGGTAAGGTATAACATTTGTCCACAACCATGGGATACATAATTATGAAATTGAATTAAAGATTTTGGACGGCTATGACTAGTTCATCCTGGAGATTGTTTCACTGCTGTTCACAATCCATGTAGGTTTTTTATTTTTTAGTGGAAATCATGACAGTGCAGGCTAAGAGTTTGTGCTAAACTGCTAATGAATAAAAGCAAACACTTGTTAAAAAGCACCTGCCCCTCTTGGGCCTATATTGGACCTAGGACCATGGCTCTGTGGGCGCATATGCATCATCAACCATCAGTGGCTTTTTGGATGCAGTGTTTTATGGTTGAGACAAACCAAGCGATTCTTGCAATTAGGAGGCCCAGCGAGAGAGGACGACATTACAATGGCACGCCTGTATTGCTGAAGTGTACTCTTTTGTGTCATCTCACAAAACTAACAGTAGCCAAATTAACTCATGCAAGGTTGTTACTTTATCGCAGTTTGGTTGTTCGATATGAAATAGTTTTGGCAAGATTGTCCAACATCTCGCTGTTGTCCAAGTTGTGTTCTTGCCAAAGAAAACTCAATGTCTGAAGAAAAAGAGCCATCGACTGTGTTTGTTGCCACTAAATTTACATCCCAAAGCTGATTATTGTTCATGTGAATCTGCAGTTTCCGGTGGGCCGTATCCATCGCCAACTGAAGCAGAGGGCCCAGTCAAGCGGCCGGGTGGGAGCAACCGCGGCCGTGTACGCGGCAGCTATCTTGGAGTACCTGACCGCCGAGGTTCTGGAGCTGGCAGGGAACGCGAGCAAAGACCTCAAGGTGAAGCGCATCACGCCGCGGCACCTTCAGCTGGCGATCCGCGGGGACGAGGAGCTCGACACCCTCATCAAGGGCACCATAGCCGGAGGCGGCGTCATCCCCCACATCCACAAGTCACTCATCAACAAGTCCGTCAAGGAATGAGAGCTTCAATCCGGCTTGGTGGTGTGATGATTCGTTGCGTTTGATCAGACCGGTGTCTTTCCGCTGAATGATTGTGCGGTTTGTGGTACTCAGCTATTACCTGTTATGGTTTTTCCTGTTTCTTTGTGAGTAAATTCAGACTTGTCCGTAAATCGTTGCCTTCTCTGTTTATCGGTATAATCTATTACGAAGCCCGAGGCCAATGCTTGTGCTACATAGGCCCCTCCAAAGTTTGCCTCAGCCCTCCACAAATGAACATTTTCCTTCTCTCCAAAAAAAATTATGAACAGTTCCTGTCAAAAAAGAAAGAACAGTTCCATTGTTAATTTTAGCAACTTGTGCACGTAGTCACATCATATTTTTCTTTTAAATCCATTGTGAGCTATAATACCACGTCGAATGAAATCATCCGAGATGGAAAATAAAAAGAAGAGGCAGCAAAGGAAAAGGCTTTATGATGCTACTGCAAAACTTTCCGGTTTAATGATCTCATTATTCTGTATGGCGTGCCTTGTCGATATTTTTGTGTTCGTTGTCCCACTCAATCGGAGGACAAGAACACGGCTTGTCTCCTCCAAAGAGTAGATGTGAGAGATCTAAGCCATGTCAGTGTTGGATTCGATCCCTAGCGTGTGACAGGCATACCGCATACATACACCTTTTTGGCACCATAGTCCATAGCGTCGCGTCGTGTAAACTTTCAACAGCGTCACGGTCCGGCACATGCCCGTTCCATCACAAAATCAGAAACAGAGCGGAAAGCGTTGCAAGGCAGGAGCATATGATCACTGCACTTGCACTCCATCGATCCACATCCATATGCATATGCATGTGAGGCCGATGTGGGCATCTCATCTCTCTCACCAATCTTATCAGATGGTTTCAGCTTCATCGGCGCCTTGCTCTCATCTCAAGTCACTCTCGGACGGTGACTGCTTTATTCG
The DNA here is from genome assembly GCA_012064385.1 of Puccinellia tenuiflora. Taxonomy (NCBI): domain Eukaryota; kingdom Viridiplantae; phylum Streptophyta; class Magnoliopsida; order Poales; family Poaceae; genus Puccinellia; species Puccinellia tenuiflora. The sequence continues at coordinate 536,945 of QRDG01000084.1, forward strand.
GGCCCAAATCAAACATAGGCTAGCTAGGTGAACCCCACGCTCTCCTCTAATCCGGCAGTCCCCCACTGGCCACCGCATTTCATTCAAGATCAGGGGATGGTATCTAATTTACACCCGGCTCAGTACTTGAGCTTTCTCGCCTCAACGGCTCCCTGGCTGGTCCACTGAATTTTACTGTCAGTGCCTCCTCTGCAGTTTTCGTGTGAAAAAAACTCTAGCTTTTGGATGAACGCTTCACGGTGCTACTACTTGATACTCAGAAAGAACGGTGGTGTAAGAAACAGCAAGGTTTGGCGCCAAAACATGCATTGCATTGCCAAGAGGAGAGACGACGGCACTTGTGTGGCGCTGGCGCCAAGCTGCCGTTTTTCGTCAAGAGGGAGATGGAATCTACAGCCAAGACACCATCAACACAGTGAGGTGACAAGGTTGCCGACAGATAGTCCACTGACAGCTGACGTGTGGTTACTCCAATGTCTGCAGTACATGCCTTTCAAGAAAATGTCTGCACTCTGCAGCAGGAAATGCGCTATGATGACCTCACTATTCGCTCACACTACTATGTATACACAGCTCAACCACTGGGCCTCCAGTCCAAGGTAACAACTTCAAGATGCTACAGAGTTACTATTTAATTGGTTCATGCAAAAAATCAACATCAATTTCCCCAGTCGAAAAAATGTATTCCTCCTGTATTCCTTTTCTTCCTGAAAAGTACCTTGTGATCTACATGCAAAACACCAAAATGTTGCTCTGAACCAAAGAATTGCATTCCTTGGAAGAAATGACTTCTGAAACACCCATGGCCCCTCTCTGATCGTTTGGCGGAATGGTTAACAACTTTGCATACATACTATACGTATGGAGAATAGTGGCACAGTACATGATAATGTTGCTGTCTGTCACAGGCCGGCTAGAGAACTTTTCAACAGACAGTCTATGATGAATGAATCAGACCAACATCGCAGCGTGCGTGCCCACCCTCATATGCGGCAGGATTGCGAGGTTGCTTCACTGCCCATTTGTCTCTGTCCTCTCATGGCTCTGTGCAACTTGGCCTTGGAGATAGAAACTAAACATGAAAATAACTTACAGTTTTACTTACTTAAGACATCGGTTGCTTATTATCTCAAGCTAGTAACTTTCAGTTCTTCGAATTCGAAGACACATAGTTTCCAAGTTTCATCTCTGAATTGTTCTCCCATGATACTTTTCCGTTCATGCTTGAAAGAACAGAGATAATGTTCGTACAAATCAGTAGTAGAACTGGTGCGCTCGCACGCACTTCCATTAAATTTGTTCCTCTTAATCATATATTCCTAACCATACAAGAAGAATAAGCAGATAACTGATCTGCTCATCCATCTAACTGCATATTTGGGGTGGATAATATTATAGAGGAAAGTAGCAGGCTTAAAGATGCATTATCCTCGTCTACCTAGGGAATCCACCTTATAGCTAACCTTAGCTCTGAACAGTAATCTACCCACTGCATTGGTTACACCCCGTCATTACGTAAGCTTACATCACAGCCCATTGGGGTTCCACATGACTCAAATATATCTCTTTAATTAAACTTACCCTCCACTAATTAATTAGGGAATCACTGTGCTAACTTGCTGCAGCTTCCTATGAGTAAGTAATTAAAGAATGCAAAAATTGTAGACCAATCCTGCCATGGACCACCACCAGCAGCTCAGCTCAGGTCTGCATCTGATCTATAATATGAGGCCAAATGCACATCTCTTGCTGCAATGGCAGAGAAATTATTGCAATGCTTATCATCATGGGCAGTGAAAGCATTGTCTCAAGAGCGAGCAAGCATGCAAAGATGCAGTCTTGCCATGTGATGTGGGAGCCCCCCTGGCGGCCTCCATGGTTAACACTGCTGCATAGCTCTGACACGTAAACAACTATCTAATCCACATCACCCAATAAACCCTTAAGACAGAGGATCTTGTTCACTACAGCATCTCCAGTACGTGTGCAAATATCGTGGACATACGTTAGATGGAAATAGATATTAAGCACCAGAGAATCTTCTGTGACATTTTTGCAAGTATGTATATGTGCATTTGATCTAGCTATAGCCCATGATAAGAACTGGTGATTAACCAAAGGACGCAGCAGTGTGCATCAGCTAGCATCAGGGTGCATCAGCTAGCATCGACAGTAGGACAGGAGACTCGGTGCAAGTATGAGCCAGTGGAGACACATGTACCGGATAGTAATAGATACCATCTGATGCCGTGTCTCCTCTGAATAATTCTGAAGGGCCATTTTCCGAACAGAGAACTGAATGGGATAGCTCGATCAGGAACAGAGCTTCTGGCTCTCTTGCAGTTTCAGAGTAGTTGTTTGCCCAGTGGCTGTGTGGATCCGATCTCAACAAGTGTCCATGGCTGCCTGCTCCAAGGACCATGGATTTCATTCATCTTTTGATAGGTTCCTCCCCTCAGCAGCAGGTGCACTGTTTCAGAAAAGATTCCACCTAGTTAATAACTAACTATTGCTGCTCTGGTGCAAACCACATGCTCTTGCTTCGTACGCCATGGCACGTATGATTAACCTATGGAGAAATGGCCCCACATGAGAGTAGTGTGATGTCATGAGCCTCTGAACTAGCAGTGTGTAGCCCATGGATGTTTCCCATTGGACATCACAAGGGATGGTGATGTGGTCCTATATGGCATTTGGTGAATATATATGTTTGAGTGGAAAACTAACTTTGCTGCTAACTTCAGTCAACTCTGCCTCTTGCAAACGTCCTCGGTATTTTTACTGCTAGTTTGGGTACATTAGTTTTCCTGATTGGCATCTAAGGGGGCTATTTACTTGTGTTACTTTACTTGTCTAAGAGTAGACGGTGAATAAAATCAGTACAAGATAGTAGTTGGTGACAGGGTAATGAAAACGGTTCCAAATGTGTTAGCAAATTCTGTTGTGCCGTGATGTAGCTCTTCTGCTCTTGACTCCATATACCAAAAAGTTTAAGGAACTGGTGCACTCTCAAAAAGCTTTTGACTCTAGTAACTATTGCACCGTACCTTTCATTATTTTACAGTAAGGTTCTTGCAGTAGTGGCGGATCCTATATATATAGCCTTGTGAATGATATATAGGTTTCCATCTTAGCCACTAATTGGTCATTTGGTGATATTCCTATAATTTACATTCAGATGTAGCTATTGCAGCGCCACCTACATCTACATATATCATTAGTTTATGATGCATTAGTTAATAATAAGTTGGCTCCTTGCATGAGAGGTAGCCTAGTGTATCTTGTTACAAAATAAAAGGTAGACCAGTAGAGTTGTCATTGGTGGGTTTGGATGTGATGCAAGGAATGTTATGTCATATCTCTACTAGTTGTTAATGAGTGACAGAGTAATCAAATAATAGATATTATATTACCAGTACACCTCTAGCTAGCTAGGTTAGTAGGCTCATGCGAGAATTTACATCTGCCCTTGGAATTGTGTGACCCTACTATAGTGAGCAATTATGCTTCACTCGGCATCTCAGCACAACATCGCACATGCTCATATCACTGGAGGCAATAGGCAATAGCTAAGATGCAATCAAAAATGAAGTACAGTAGTAGTACAGTACAACCTACTACAAAAACATACAATAAATAGGTTTCCATCTTAGCCACTAATTGGCCATTTGGTGATATTCCTATTAGTATTATGCATGAGCGTATAATTTACATTCAGATGTAGCTATTACCGTGCCACATACCTCTCTCTATATATAAAGCTTATTCTTATGATGCGTTAGTTAATAATAAGTTGGCTCCGTGCATGTGAGGTAGCCTAGTGTATCTTGCAAGCAAAATAAAACTCGGTAGACCAGTAGAGTTGTCATTACTGGGTTAGGATGTGATGCAAGGAGTGCTATATCAAATCTTTTGAAAATACCCAATCTTGAGTTTTTAGTATCGCGATCAATCTCCCTCTGAATTTTTAATTATTAACACCCAACACATGTTCTACTGGTGAATTTGAGATATTGTTAATCACTTTATTAAAACAGTGATGTGTATATACTACAATACAACACAACAAAAAGTTGAATCTTAAGTCACAGTCTAAGGTTTTGTTGGATTCACGAATCAGAAGTTATAGTTATATCAGTACATGTATGTGTGATCAAAGTATAAATGAAAATCTAATGCTCAATTGCTCATATAGCAGTTCCAGGCGGCCCAAGTAATTTGCATGCCCTTACACTGGTGACACATCCGTAGCATTTTGCCATTTCCCACATCAGATGTAGTTGTTGCAGTGCCACCAACATCTACATATATCATTAGGTTACTCTTATGATGCATTGGGAAATAATAAGTTGGCTCCTTGCTTGAGAGGTAGCCTTGTCCCATGTGTATCTTGTTACAAAATGAAAGATAGACTGCTAGAGTTGTCATTGGTGGGTTAGGAACTTAGGATGTGATGCAAGGAATGTTATGTCAAGTCTTTACTAGTTGTTAATGAGTGATGGACTAATCAAATACTCTCTCCAATCCATAAAAAGTGTTGCTCATTTTGTACTTTTTTTTTGAACAGGGATAGGCCCCGAAGGGCCTGGATACTGCTTTTATATATTCAGCAGTGCTGTACAATTTACACTGAGGACCTTACAATAAACCAAAATAAGAAAAAAGTCCTCAACTTTTGCACTATAGACCTTGGACAAAGAAAGAGGAACGCAATCGGCTCCATCGCCTTCTTCGCCAGCACCGATGAACTGCAAGCTCAAGCAACAACCCCCCACACAAGAATCGGGGACAAAACCACTTGATTCAGGATGGGAGAGAAGCGCCGCCACAAGAACTCGAGAGGGCCTCCGATGGAGGTTGAAACGAACCTGGCACAACACCGGCGTCCAGGCTTGGAGTTGCTGCCCACCAGCACCTTGAGTCGATGGCCAAGCATGAGCCACCGAGAATCTTCTCCAAAACGCAGTATCACAAGAATCCCGACCCCCTCCAGCTCCAAGATCCACCACTCTGAACTTCCCCTCATCCTCGCCACCACGGCCGGCCAGGAGGGGAAACAGAGAAGAAAGAATCAAATAACCGAAGAGGGCATATGGGCGCTTATTGAAACGAGTCGTCGCCCAGCCTCTCCACTCCATCTTCCTCCTCGGAAGCTTTGTCGAGAAGCAGAGCCACCACCATCCGGTACCGCACCGAAGCACCGAGATGGCACTCGCATAGAAGGGGAAGACGGCCTTATTTGCGGAGATCTCACGCCTCAGCACCACCGCTTGCGACAGCTCCTGCCACCAGAGAAGCACAGCGATGATCACCATGGCGAGCACGCACCAGATCCGGCCGATGGGATCTGGCCCTCTACTCCAAGTCGCCACAAGGGACAAGCAGCAAGCAAAGAAAAACCCACAGCTAATATTTACAGCCCACGCTGCGCATCCTCGTCCACGCCGGCCGGCAGCGCCGCCGGATAGGAGAGAGAAGCGAGCCGGGGAAAGAGGGTGGAAGCGGAGGTCGACTCTCAAAACGGAGGGTGGAAAGAGAGAACTATCCCGTGTCACTCATTTTGTACTAAGTTAGTACAAACTTTATACTAAGTGGATGACACTTTTTATGGATCGGAGGAAGTATTAGTAAATATTAGGCTACATACATATTTATCTAACTGGGTAGCCTAGTTGACGGAGGGGTATCTATTCTCCAATATGCCGATGATACGGTCCTTTTCCTTGAACATGACGTGGAGAAAGCAATTAATATGAAACTTATTCTCTCTATTTTTGAACAACTGTCTGGACTCAAGATTAATTTTCATAAAAGTGAGATTTTTTGCTTTGGCGCAAGATGATTATCGCCAAATTTTTGGATGTGAGGTAGGGGTGTTACCGTTTAAATACCTAGGTATCCCCATTCACTATAGGAAGCTTCTAAATAAAGAATGGAAGATGATTGAGGATCGGTTTGAGAAGAAATTGGCTTCTTGGGCCGGCAAGCTTCTCTCTTATGGAGATAGATTGGTTTTGATCAATTATGTTCTCTCAAGCTTACCCATGTTTCTTTTGTCTTTTTTCAAAATTCCAGTGGGGGTTCGCAAAAGACTAGATTTTTTCCGTAGACGGTTCTTTTGGCAATCTGACCAACATAAAAGAAAATATCATCTAGCTAAGTGGAACATTATTTGTCGACCTAAAGACCAAGGTGGTCTGGGCATTGAGCTTCTTGATATAAAAAACAAATGTTTATTAAGCAAATGGTTGTTCAAAATCTTGAATGAACAAGGTGTTTGGCAAGAATTATTATGTAACAAATACCTTTGTGGTAAAACGTTAGCTCAAGTAACTCCGAAACCACAAGATTCACCCTTTTGGAGGGGTATTATTGCGGTGCAGCAAGAGTTTTTTTCAAGAGGCCATTTTTATATTGGCAATGGACATGGTACTCGGTTTTGGGTAGATTCTTGGCTGGGGGATATGCCTTTGTCGGTCCAATATCCTTCCCTATTCAATATTGTCCGCAACAAGAATGCTTTGGTTGCGGAGGTGCTTTCCGAGGCACCGCCTGTTAATGTCGAAATCAATGTATGCCGATTGTATGAATGGGCACGCACCTTTTCTTCGTAAGTACTTATGGAAATTAAAAGTTCCCCTCAAGATTAAAATATTCATGTGGTTTCTAAATAGAAAAGTGATTCTTACTAAAGATAACTTAGCAAAAAGAAATTGGAATGGTTGTAAGAAGTGTGCGTTTTGCCAACAGGATGAGACTGTTGAGCATTTGTTCATTTCCTGCTCCTTTGTACGTGATATTTGGAGATTGCTTCATTTCACTTATAATGTTTCACCTCCCACTAGTATTGCCAATATGTTTGGCTCTTGGTTGTCGGGTATTGATAAGAAAAGTAAAGCTCTTATTCGCATTGGCGTCTGTGCTTTCATTTGGGCTCTTTGGAACTGCCGTAATGATGTTGTCTTTAACAAGGTTCAAAATGTTCACTTCTTACATGTTGTTCACCGAGCTACTTACTGGATCAACATGTGGTCCTGGCTTCTACCGTCCGACCAACGGGTGCATTTGGATATTGGATGTACCCGGCTTATGGCTATTGTTCGGGCTATTTTCAACCGTCATGGGTGGCATCAGTCTAGAAGGATTACTTAGTTTTAGTCCTTCTTCTTTACATTTTGGCTATGCGGTGGCTGGCTTGTAGTCACCTTTTTGTTCTTCTTTCCGGTGCTGTAACACTGGCGTACTTTGACACTCTTGCTTAAACTTTTCAATAAATGGCCGCATGCATCACTCCGATGCAGAGGCTGGGGCTATGCCTCCATTTCAAAAAAATCTAACTGGGTAGCTAGGTTAGTAGGCTCGTGCAAGTATTTACCTCTGCCCTTGGAATTGTGTGGCCTACTAGCATGCTCACCTCACTTGAGGCAATACGCAATACCGAAGAGACCCCATTCGGTCCAATGGGGGTCTGGACAGAAATAGGCGCTTCCTTAGGCAGGCGGCAACACTAACACTAACCCACAACGACGTCAGCATTAATGTCGACGACCCACCTAGCTAGGTCCCCTCTTCATATAGGCATTTGCCGCCATCGGTTTACGTTGTCTCTCGTTCTCTCTCTGGTCGCATTGCCTCTTCTCTCCCACCGTCTCCTCCTCTCCCATGTCTCCTCGCCTCTCCTCTCCCGCCATCTCCCCTCCTAATTCATTTGATTTACCTATGAATTTGTGGACAAGACTTTGAATTATGGCGGATTTTGTATATTGTGGCCGGAACATTAAATTTTGGGTCAATCTTATATGCATTTTGAATTGCAAAATAAATAAATATTTGGAGTGCTCTACTGAGAGTGCAAGTGGGAAGAGACGACCTCAATAGACGAGTTTTTTTAAATATTATTATTTTTAATAGAAATTCGAAATGTAACACGCGGAATCAAAATATTCCGAAATATAGCATCGTGAAGTCTGAAACTTTTATCTATGTATGAGACATATTTATGTACCATTCGATGTAATACTATGTATCAGACATATTTGTATCTGTGTACCATTCGACGTAATACTATGTATCAGACATATTATTTCCTACAATATCTTCACACACTTATTAAAATTACTAATAGATAGGTTACGATTACAACATGAAATTAAGATACAACCACATTCTGAAATAACACTAACAATACAACAATTTAAAACTTCACCTGAACTACATGAACTCATCTCCCGTCGACGCAACCCCCTGCCTCTATCGATGGGACACTTTTGCTCTTCGATGTTGCCGCTCTCTTGCCCTTCGACGCTGCAGCTCTCTTGCTAGTGCTGCTAGGCATGAAGGCATCATCATCGTCGTCGCTCTTTGTCGATGGAACACTCTTGCCCTTCGACTTTGCCGCTCTCTTGCCCTTCGACGCTGCAGCTCTCTTGGCCGTGCTGCTAGGCATGAAGACATCATCATCGTCCTCGGTATCCTCCGCCCATAAGGAAGGTCTATCTGCGAACCAGTTGATGTCAGATTCACTCCTTAATCTTGGCTTCACCTTCTTCCACCTTTCATGCATCCTGAGAAGTTCCTGTCGCATTTCCTGGGGTGTCCTACGAGGCCAACAAGGCCAACTACCTTTCCTCCTTAATGACTCGCCTAACTCAACAAAAAGACTATCACTACTGAGGAGTTCCTCCCATGGAACTAATCTACTGTCAACCCTAAACTCGGCGGCACCCTTGACAAGGCGCTCAGAGAAGTTGGGATCCCAACTACCGTCACGAGGACAACTAGACATCCTCCAGTGAATACACTACCTGAGTGAGCAGCGTGATTTGTAGGCCGGGAATAGAAAAATGGCGGGAAGAGAATTGGCGGGAGAAAAATGGCGGGAGAAAAAGGGCGGGAACAAAATGGCGGGAAGAAAAAGAGCGGGAAGAAAATTGTACGGTATATGTTCCGCGGTAGCTTTTTGGCGGCAAAAATGGGCGGGAAAAATTTGCCGGACATTTTTTACGAAATAATGGAGCGGGTGAAATATAGTGTGACCAATACCACAAAAAAGGGGCGAAATGTCAAAAAGCCTGTGTTTCGGCCGGCTGCTGGCCGAAACACGGAGGCCTCTGGCGCGCACCTGTGCAGGGAATGTTTCGGCCCCCGGATGGCCGAAACACTCCTTTCGGCCGCCCGTTTGCCGAAACACGAGTTTCGGCCGGCAGCGGGCCGACGGTGCTATATTTTCGGAATATTTTGATTCCGCGTGTTATATTTCGAATTTCTATTAAAAATAATAATATTTTAAAAAAAACTCCTCAATGGACGGCAACATGCATGGGTGTTTCCGATAGATTTCTGACGATTTTGCCCGACGTTATATTATATACTTATATTAAAGGCGCGACTGTCAAGTACACTAGAAATCCACTATAGTAAACAAGGAATAATGTGACTAGTAAATGGCCCGTGGTCACGCGAGAGAAATGCATGGGTGGAAAGAGCAAGGAATGTGTAGCGAGAAAAGTGAATGTATGACAATGAGATGACATAGTAGTGGGAAAAGGGAACATGGGAGGTTGGGAACATGGGAGGTTTGGCTTTGCAAAAGCTAGCCAGGCCTTTTGCTTTCTTCGGCTTGCTTGGTGAATTTGACCGAAAATAACCACAAAGACAAACAATTTCACGAAATAAACGTTGGTTCAAACTATTTCACGAAATAACCCTTTTGGGTAGCGCCCTATAATCAGGCGCTATACTATGCGGTGTAGCGCCTCCGTGGGAGGCGCTACACATCCTGCCAGCGTGGCGCCGGGGGCCCCACCCGTGGTAGTGTAGCGCCTTGATAAAAGGCGCTATGCTTCGCATTAGTAGCGCCTTGTAGGAAGGCGCTATGCACCGCATCCTTAAGCTGCGCGACGCCCACCTCCGGCCCTAGTGGCCACTTCCCACATTGAGGAGCACAGGCGCGTTAGGGTTAGCCGCCGCCGCCGGCCCGTGGTCCTCCTCCCCACCGCCTCCCCACCACCCCACCGAGCTGCTCCCACCAAGCTCCCCACCGCCTCCCCACCTCCCCACCGAGCTGCTCCCACCAAGCTCCTCCCAACCACGCCGCCGCCGGGCCCATGGACCTCCTCTGAGCTCCTGCTCCGCTCGTGGTCGTCTTCCCCACCGAGCTGCTCCACTCGTGCTCCTCACCCCTCACCGAGCTGCTCCGTCATTGCACGTTCCCCCACGGAGCTGCTCCGTCCGTGCTCCTCTCATTTCTAGGGTTTCCAAGATTTCCAAGACATGGGGAAACATGATAAAATTCATCATTTCTAGGGTTTCCAAGATTTAAACATAGATCCACCAAATAAAAGATTTCCATTGGTTCAAACATGGGGAAATGAGAGAGATTACCTCTAGCAACTTGAGGGATGTTGATTCACGGAAAAAATCTTCAGATTTGAGGTGGAGGGGAGAGGATTTGAGGGGGGGGGGGATAGAGAAGCCGCCGCCAGCACTTTCTTTCTGCCTGTCGGGTGTTGAAATGAGGTGCTAGGGTTTGTGGAGGCCGTCGCACTGCGACTTAAGGGTTTTCAATGTGTAGCGCCTTACAGCAAGGCGCTATATAGGCATATGTAGCGCCTCCGGCTGAGGCGCTATACTACGAAAAATTTTCACCCCCCCGAGCGCTGCTCCAGCGATACCAACGGGAAAACGGCTAAGTCAAGGTGTAGCGCCCCAGATCAAGGCGCTATGCATGTGTAGCGCCCGTTTCTAAGGCGCTACACTATGGAATATGATTGACATATGAGTATACCAACAACAATTCATCTAATTTTTCGAATACACAGCACAAACAAACAGAACAATGGAGTTCCCGAAATACATAAACAAGGTGCCAACAAACACAAATAGTTCACTTCATACATAAACAAGTTGCCAACAACCACAAATAGTTTCCGAAATACGACAAGTTCTCTACGGACAAATTACGACTATATGTCTAAGACACGGGGCCATTTTCCCGAAATACGACTATATGTCTAAGACACGGGGCCATTTTCCCTTCTTATCACGCTGGATGTCTTGAGCCCGTGCTTCCTCCGCCCTCTCTCGCTTCCTTGTCCTCTCCGCTTCACGAGCCTCCTTGGCACGGCGCTTCCTCTCCTCCTCCCTCTTGCGTTGAATCTCTTCACGACGTTTGCGCTCTTCTTCCATCTTCTCTTGACGCTCCATCTCGAGCCACCTAGCCCTAATCTGCCTACGCTCAATTTCCATAAGAGCCAAGGTACTTTGGGGCTGCTCGAGATCTATCCAAGTGTAGTACTCACAAAGAGGAGGGGGAGACTACAAAAAAAACATACATTAGTCTTTCGAGATAGGATGCAAATGCGACATGATAATTGATGATTAACGTACCGGTGGGCGATCATATGCATTTCTTGGACGTTCAGGAGAACGGGTGTAGTTGGGACACATGAAGAACCTTCTTCCTCTGGTGTCGGAATTCTCCGTGCACTCTTTCACAATACATTGATCATTGCACCAACAAGTAGGAGTTTTCACCCCTTTGTCTTTACCTTCCAACCACAAATTGCTACGGTTCGCTTTTTGTGGCCTCCATTCTTGATCAGCACAAGGAGGCCTATCACTAGGCTCGGAGGAGGCCATTTAACTAACCTATACATTTTTAAACATGCATAATCAATTTTCTAACATTGACAAATAAGTGACCTATAACTATTTTACAAATAAATAGTATACCTATCCTAATGATAATGATATTACAAACATCCAATTATTTGCACAATTAAATCAAAATGAAATAGCCATTGGATTTGGATCTAAGCTTGAGTCAAGATATCAATCTATTTGGGGATAGCATCTACAAATCGGAGAGCACTAACACACTCCAAATCGGAGATCACTAACACATATCAATCTAGGATAGCATCTACAAATCGGAGAGCACTAACACATATCAATCTAGGCTATCATCCATAAAAACAAACTACAAATCCAAGGACAAATCATAGACAAATGGAGGGGATCGGAAAAGAATACCTCGGGGAAATATTTGGGGAGAAAATCCCCTCACTTTTCTTTCAAATCGGAGAGGATTCAGTGGGGGATTAGAGGAGGGGATGGAACACCGCCGCCGCCGCCGCCACTTCGTCCCTGCCCAAGCGTCTCGGATTGAATGGAATGGGCAACGTATGGCTCGGGAGAAACGGACGCGCGATTTAGGTCACAGGGCATAGCGCCTTACATCAAGGCGCTATGACACTACACCATAGCGCCTTACACAAAGGCGCTACACTTCCACGATTGGGCCCCCCCGGCGCCACGCTGGCAGGATGTGTAGCGCCTCGCGCGGAGGCGCTACACCGCATAGTATAGCGCCTGATTGCGAGGCGCTACACAAAAAGGTTATTTCGTGAAATAGTTTCGGCCAACGTTTATTTCGTGAATTTCTTTCCTTTTCTGGTTATTTTCGGTCAAATTCACGCTTGCTTGCCTAGCTAGCTCCTGCACTGCATGCACACTGCGTGCATGAATGCATATGATTCCTAGTGCACACAAGTGAGGGAAATGCCAAGAATCCAAGATCATGCACTGCAAACACAGGTTTCTCGAGATCTGGACAAGATCATCACACATCGGTTGCCATCATTGGATTCCGATGACTGCAGCAATATATTTGGCTCCGGTGATCCCGTTGGCCCGGTTTTGAAGATTTCGAAAAATATATAAATTTATAGCATCACAAAAATTTAAAAGAATCTTTTTTCCCGGGGATTTTTGGAACTTGAAAAATCAAGTTTTCTAAATTTTTTGGAACTATCATATGCTGTGCAACAAGCCTGTCTTTTCATGCATGATCCCCGTGTTCCCCATTATAATCATGTGAAACGCATTCTTCGTTATGTGAAAGGCACCATTGATCACGGTCTTCACATTAATCCATCCACACCTGCATCATTGACAGCATATTCGGATGCCGACTGGGCTGGTTGTCCAGACACTCGTCGATCCACTTCAGGATACTGTGTTTACCTTGGTAACAATCTTATTTCTTGGTCTTCAAAGCGCCAGCTTACGGTCTCCCGCTCCTCTGCTGAGGCGGAGTACCGGGCTGTTGCACATGCAGTTGCTGAAACAGTTTGGTTGCGCCAATTACTTGAGGAACTTCATCGTCCTATTCATCAAGCAACAATGGTTTATTGCGATAATATTTCTGCAGTTTATATGTCAGGCAATCCAGTGCAGCATCGACGCACCAAGCACATAGAGATTGACATCCACTTTGTTCGGGAGAAAGTTGCTTTGGGCCAAGTACGAGTTCTTCATGTTCCTACAACAGCACAGTTCGCCGACATCTTCACCAAGGGGCTTGCAACTACACCATTTATTGATATTTGATCCAGTCTCAACATTGTTGAACCCACCGTTGATACTGCGGGGGGATGTTAGATTATATATCATGTTAGGGCCGGCCTCCTCTACCGGTTAGGGCACCGGTTCTACCGATCCCCTCTCTCATGTATTATATAAACCTTGTCCCCCGTTGTTATTGAATTAAGTCACATATTATCAAAACTCTACAAAGTACACTAGAAATCCACTATAGTAAACAAGGAATAATGTGACTAGTAAATGGCCCGTGGTCACGCGAGAGAAATGCATGGGTGGAAAGAGCAAGGAATGTGTAGCGAGAAAAGTGAATGTATGACAATGAGATGACATAGTAGTGGGAAAAGGGAACATGGGAGGTTGGGAAATGTGCTCTCCCTCTCTCTCACACTAGCTGCTGCTGCTATTCACATTCACGTCACATACCAGCTAGACGCCAGTGATGCCGTTGTTATTCTTCCAGCTTTTCACGGCAGGTTTATTAGGGCCTGCGTTGTGCGTGCATGTGAGGCAGGTGCGGTGATGAGGTGAGATCGGCGTCCATGGTCATGCGTGGTGGCTTTGCAAAAAGCTAGCCAGGCCTTTTGCTTTCTTCGGCTTGCTTGCCTAGCTAGCTCCTGCACTGCATGCACACTGCGTGCATGAATGCATATGATTCCTAGTGCACACAAGTGAGGGAAATGCCAAGAATCCAAGATCATGCACTGCAAACACAGGTTTCTCGAGATCTGGACAAGATCATCACACATCGGTTGCCATCATTGGATTCCGATGACTGCAGCAGCGATATATTTGGCTCCGGTGCTCCAGTTGGCCCGGTTTCGAAGATTTCGAAAAATATATAAATTTATAGCATCACAAAAATTTAAAAGAATCTTTTTTCCCGGGGATTTTTGGAACTTGAAAATCAAGTTTTCTAAATTTTCGAAGAAAGGGCTCGTCGGCTCGCTATAGCCAGTATAATAATATATAGATACTCCACTTAGGAAGTCTGTCTAGGCAGGCTCTTAGACTAACAATTGAATACTAATACTACTCCAGCTCATAGTTGATTTGACATGATCGATCCAAAACGAACCGAACTTGGAGATCAAAGGCAATGCATGTGACACGTGCATGGGTCACTTTTTTCCAAGTTTCGATGATTGAGAGTTTGAGACACCATTATTCCCGGTGAATGGAAAAGGTGGCAAGTCGTACGTGCATACATGGACGGAGCCACGAGGACACCAATCAGATCTCACATCGCCTCATGCAAAAATCCAAGGTTTTGGGTCCAACTTCCTTTACTGCATGCCGGTTCGTCTCCCTATTTCGAGCTTGCTAAGCCTCAGGGACATGGCAATGTGGGAGCAGGATGACTGGCAGCGGCAGGACGGAACCAGGAATGGATTATAAGAGGGGCCAATTGCATGTAAGATTAGTTGGAGGGGGCCATATAGCTAAACTTGAGTAAATTTAGGCTATAAATCTGCAAATCAACTAGAAGATTTCACAAATTTTTCAGCCTTGTGGAGCCATGGCCCCAGCCAGCCCCCCGCTGGTTCCGTCCTTGGGCAGCGGGCCATAGGGGTATGTCGTCTTTTATATAAAAAACACAAAACTAACTCTAGGTGCATAGTTCAGCACAAAATAATCTATTTTCGTATGCATGGAGCCTCCTATGAGAGGGCTATGCTCTACAGCACATCACGTCGAGTACGGGGCGCCGTGATGTGCAAACATGTCATTAAACATGCAGTCTGGGTTCAGTCCGCGTTAGCATAGCGTCATGACGGATGCCAAATAGTATAGCGTAGTTGAAGGGGATGCTAAGCTCTTAAAAATAGAGCTTCAAACTTTTTAACGTTTAATGTGTGAACCAAAATGACATAATTCTTTTCATGGGTCATAAATTAAATTATCTTTCCAGTACCACTGGTATCATATTGTTTGTAGAAGTAAGAATATTTTTGCGAACTATTTTCTTCGGTTGGTTTATTTTCCAATGCGTAGACAATTTTGTAAACAGGGGTGTGAACTAGAATTTCGTCTAAAATCTAGACCAAGAGGAGTATCTTGCCGAGCCCGGCAGGCACTCGCTTTAACCATGATTCGATCACCCATTTTCATATACATATTTACATGTAATTTACAGGATGCATGTAACTATCTATAAATTAATAGATACTTAGTATTGATCGAGCAAATTGAAATGCTATGGTAGATGATGGTAGTACTTTATTATTTAATCCTCGTTAGCTCTGGTTGTTGTATGCCATTGATCGTGTGTGTGTATGATGTAATTATGTATGTTAAACTTCATGCATAGATGCACTTACTAAATAAAAACATGACTTGGAGATAATATCCCCTATTCAAATAAAAGTTTTAGAAAACCTTGTGAGACATGCATTGATAGAGGATGTTACTAAAAATGACATTTAAAAACCGCTGGCTTGTTCCCATTCGATGCTCCAGCATTTACCTTGACACCATTATGCTCAACCTCCCCGTTGTCCAGGCCTGCATCTTGATGTGCTACCTTGTCCTTCTCCTATCGGTTCACTATTTTCGGAAGGTTGCCGTCCAGTTTCTTGAATACAAGATTGCTGCCAAGTTGCCATCCATTGGAATTGCCAAGCTTTCAGAGAGCTTTCGTCCTGGCATCCTCATCCTCGGTCTCCGGATGCAAGTGTAAGGAGAATTGGGAGACCGTATATCATCTTAAGGAGCTTGGCGCGCCCAAAATTCTAAGCACGCTCTCCTTTGCTTGGGCCCTCCGCCTTCGTTGGCCTTGGCTCGAGTGGACCTCCGTGCATGGCGGATGAACTAAAGCTTTTCTATGGTGCCACGACCATTTGTATTTGTAATGGTGCCACAGCGGTTTTTGGGCACTCTCCTTGGCCAACTCTCTCTCTCTCTCTCTCTCTCTCTCTCTATTATTCTGTAAAGATTTTTTTTAATTTGAAGTACACAAAAATAAACATAGCAAATAGTGCTTATTTTCATAACTCCAAAATTTTATCAGATTTTCTCTTTTTGGTGTACCATAGAATTAAAATAATTTAGCGTTGCGATTTTGCATGCTTATATGATAATAATCTCATGCATGTGCCGTGCGAGCTGGCCCCTCGGGGTCGATCTTGGTGCCGTAGGTGGCTTTGGCAATGGCTCGATACGATGGGAAGGAAAGGAAGAGGGAATAATGGAGCACTGTGCTGATGGCGCCAAAAGCAAAAGTTGAATTTGAAGAGACGGGGAGATGAATGTGCGGCCGTGGACCACTTGGTGTGCACTGCGGTGAGCACTCGGGAAGCTCTGGATCTGGGTCGGTTCAAACGGATAGAGATTCTGTTGCATGCGCCGGGTCCATCCGGGAATGATTGCGTTTGAATGATCGGTCGGTGGTGCCCGCGTTCGATATTCATCCGAAAATTTCCCGCTGTTTTGGCAGAGCAATGTATTTGGTCTCTATCCAGTGGATCGTGGATGCGCTTCATCTCATCGTCTACGATATTTCCGCCGGTATCCCTCTGGATCTGCCGGCTCCTGCCCATTGCATAGCTGCTGATTTCAGTGAGGCGTTGTTTGGCGAACTTCGGTTTCTCAGACGAGGATTTGACCAGTTTGGTCTTGTCACGACATTTGCTCACCAAAGGAAAATCCACCATCGAGCATATAATATGAAGTTTTTTTTCTCTGTTTTGCGAAAATGTGCTATAAATAAAGTACTCTCAAATGTGAACACGGTACTTAAAAATGTGACTTGTACAAAGAAAAAATAATCAACTTACTTATGAATCCAAAGGCAGGCGATCACTACTCGATTCCTTTGGCTGCGTGTGTACATTGCCATGATGTGATCATTGCCCGGAACAAAACTGACACTTCGTGTGTGCGATACCATGGACGGAAACAGAAAGACGGAGGCGGAAAGGTGACTCGACGACGGCGAGGACCGCCGTTTGATTGATTTGGTAGTGGGACATGGGCACGGCGCCAGCCGGGGGGCGTGGCTGTCACGTGGGAGCGGCCACCATCCACATGATCCACAGCTCGGTCTTGTCTCCGTTTCTTTTTTTTTCATTGCTTTTCTTATTGAGAAGTATTTTCCCTTCCTTTTGTCTCTGATGAGCAGCACTTGTCTCTCCGAATCTCTCTCCAATTTGTATCGAGATGATAAAATGGGCCTCACGTGCATGCACAAGACGGTGAAGTGCGTCACAGAAATAAATCCGGGGAAAAAGGAAGAGATCTCACCTGTCATGGTCATGTGAATGTAGATCACGTCAATATCGAGAATGCCTCATCGCCCCTTGCTTTTTTTAAACAATTCTCTCTTTAAGTACCTGCTTTGTTTTTAAATAAAAGATCAATGTTAAAATAAATTTGTAATTTTAGAAGTCCACTATCTCTTCTCAATCAAAAAGAATTTGATTTCTAGTATCTCATACTATGGTGCTAATTAACTAAGGTGAATATTTTATGCAGCCATAGATAAAGAGTCAACACATGCAACTTAGCTCGGAACATGAGAGGATTTTCATACAACTAATCACGGTATTTATTAGTCAGCTTTCTTTTCTTGGTATATAAAAAATGAGACGGTGACTTTTTATACGGAGGGAGTACCCTGCTTTTCTGAATTTAGTCAAAGTAAAAAAAAAATCAATGATAACTGCAAAAATATCAACATTGTAGCATCAAATGCATATACAATATGAAAATATGATAATGTCGATAGTATTAATTATAGATTTGTTGGTATTGATAATGTCGAAGTTTTCACCATACGTATTCTGCCCAGTGCATGAGGCAGTGACCATGGACTGACAAGATCCCTTAATTTACTCTGCCATGAATCATAAATCCACTGAACCTTTTGAGTTTCAGCGCAAACTGTACGTACGCGCTAGCTAGCCTAGCACAAGAATCCGAGTTACTGGTAGCTCCTCTGACCTCATTTCATGGCTAGCTAGCTACCCTTGTCCCGTTTCAGTAACGCAGCCTATCTGTAAACACATTCATTTATGTAGCAGTAGCAGGGCGAAGCTTTTTGCTGCAGAGTTGCTCTAAAATCTGGGCGAACCCGACGTACTACGTTGCATGCATGCAGCGTTTTAAAGATCGGTTCATGCCTCCCGCGTGACCAAATCTTTGACCATTATTGATTGATGGCAGCCGTCCTCGTCCACCTGCCTCGGTGCTGTCCTAGCAGATCGTGTACACAAATGCACTGCGATCGTTCTTCCCCATGGGTTTCATAATTTTTCATGTCCGTTTAGAGTTTTGTAGAATCTCTACTAACAAATGCACTCGAGAAAACTATTTACTATATTATCACGGGGTAGATTAACATGCACCACTTAGCATAAAAAAATCACAATAACTAAAATGTAATCGTTCCATCCTTGACTTTTATTGTTTTTTTATCTCTGGTATCTGCACTAACCGAGCAAATGACTTCCTCACTCAATGCCTAAGGCCTTATTTTATTAAGAGCATAATTTCATCCCCAAATGGATTGCGGATGGGAGGGGATCTGGTGAAATCTTTCTTTTCGCTCAATCTTTTTATATCTTTACAAACACTATTTCACCCAATACATTAGTATGATGCAGTATTTTCAGTCTACAAAAATGAGACGGTTCGTAGAGGATATCTTAGAATCCCATTGAAAATCGGCGTAGTAAACGGATTATTGAAAACTTTTGGGAACCAGGATAATCCCATCCAATCACTTAAAAAAGGCTTCAAATACGCTATTCTAGTCCACTTTTGAAAGAGAATATGCCTTGGGTCCAATTAATTAATCCCTATTTTTCTTTCTTGGCGGGGAGGTGGTTCCAGTCCAGTTCAGTCGTGGTTGCACTTGCACCGCATCATCAGTCCAACGATACTCCCATTTGTCGGGCAACGCGCGCTCCCAGATCGACTGAGTGCCGCGGTGTCGATCACTCCATCTCTCCTGCCGCGCGGGCGTTGTTTGCCGATCTCAGCGGATCCGCCCGCCCGGGGTCGCGATCGGATCTCGCCGTTTGCTAGCGTCACCCAAATCCATGATATTCTTCGCTGTTTTCCACGTAATACAAGACAAGGCGACCGAGCCTTTTCTTTTCCATGTTTGGCATATACAAGTACCCGTGACTCGTTTCGATCGTATATACAGATACGAAATAACCTCAGCCGTTGATGACACGACCGGGTAGGTCCGAACTCGATATATACGCATGCAGCACAGTGTACGTGGTCGCTAAGGGTGTGTTCGGTTTTAGCATGGCGTGGAACGGAATGGAACGGTTCCATCCTCGTGTTCGGTTAGAACAAAAAATTGTAATGGAATGGTTCTATCCTCGTGTTCGGTTGGAGAATTGAAAAGCGGAATGGAACGGTGTTATTTGTTAAACATTCAATTAATTAGGACTTAAATTAATTTTTTTACCCAAAACCGGAGTTAACAGACAAAATTAACAAATCGCCGTTCGGCCTAGCTCCGGCCCTAGCTCCGGCCGGCCTTGCTCCGGCCCGGCCGCCGCCACGCCTTGCTCCGGCGGGTCGTTGCCGTTCTCGGGCCGGCCGCCGTCCCTGCTCGCTTGGCACGTCGCCGTCCTGCTCGCCTGGCCCGTCGCGTGGAGAGTCCAAATCGGAGCGGAGAGTCCAAATCGAAGTGGAGCCGCCGCCCTGCTCGCCTGGCCCGTCGCCGTCACGCCTTGGCTCCGGCCGGCGGCCGCCGTCGCGCCTTGCTCTGGGCGCGGCCGTGCCTTGCTCCGCCCCGGCCGCCGCCGTCCGCCGTCGCCCACCTCGTCCGGCCACGACTGCCAGTTGCCGCCGTCCTCCGTCGCCCACCTCCGGGCGTGGCCGCCCCTTGCTCCGGCCCGGCAGCCGCCGCGCCCACCTCGTCCGGCCGCGCCTTGCTCCGATTCCATCCCTCGCTAACCATCGCCACTGCTCGTTAACCACGACCGATTCCACCTCGTTCCACCTCGTTCGGCCGAATCGGCCGGACGGGTGCGTTCCGCATATTACAGGAATATTCCCTCTCGGGGAACCATTACATTCCATTCCATCTACAAACCGAACACTAGAACGAGTCCTAGGTGCGGAACGGTTCCGTTCCATTCCAGCTGATTCCAGAACCGAACACACCCTAAGAGCATCTCCACAGGGCCGTAAAGCTATTTTAGCGCGTCAGACAGAAAAAACAGGCCACATCGGGGGTCGGAAAGCCTTTGTCCGGCCCAAATTATTCCGTTCGGCACGACGAACAGGGCCTCTAACTTTGGGGGCTGCCTTCGCAGTGCCGGACACTATCCGGACCGAGCCCCCGACAGATATGGCCCGCCCATCATACACACGAACGGTTTCTTCCCCGGCTTAATGAGCGGTGTAAATGTTGTCGGTTTCCCAAGCGACGCGACGCGGCGGAGGCAGGCGGCGCATCATGCACGCGGCAGGCGACGCGACAGGCCGGCCACGCGGCGCATTAACACGCCGACAAACCAAGCGCCAGTGCGCCGGCACCGCGGTCTGCCCAGCGGCCAACACAGTGTCCACTCTCGGGCGCCCCGCCGCCGCTCGCCATTATACCTCTGTGTATAAGAGGAGCGTGCCCGGCGGTACCACCCTCACCATCTCCACACCTCTCCCACCGGCCCTCGCCACCATCTCCAAAACTCTCCCACCCCCGCCACCATGAACAACTACGAGGCTGGTGGCAGCTCGGGCGGCACGTACCGAGGAGGCCACACCCTCCTGATCGAGGACACGCGGTCCTTCCACCGGTACGGCCTCCTCGTGCCGCCGGACTTCCGCCTGCCCAAGAACTGGGTCATCAGCTACGACGGCCTCGCCGTGCCGCCGCTCCCCAATAGCCTGGAGGCCTTACGCCGCGTCATCCTCGAGCGGCGGGACATGATGACCGCGGAGGAGCGCCTCCGCCCGGAGAACGCGGCCGACAACGAGGCCGCCTGGTGGGTGCGCCTCTCCCGGGAGCGCGACGAGGCGGTGGAGTTCTACGACCCTCCCCGTCCTGATCGTCGCTGGAACCCGGAAGGCCGCGACCGCTGGTGGGGACGCACCGGCCATATGGTGGCATCGGCCATCGCGGCCGCCCGCCGCCACGCCCAGACGGGGAACCCTACCCCGTTCATGCTAATGCCAATCCCGGCACCAGCACCGCCACCGCCGCCACCGAAGCATCAGCGACGTGGCGGTTGCTTCTCCCTCTGCTCCCGCGGCGGCGGTGGGAGCAGCGGCAGCAGTGGAGGAGGATGGCGCAGAGGCGGCGACGTGGTGATACGCGATGTGCAGAATCGTCAGTCGCCACCACGCGGGAGTCTCCGCCTGCGCCGCCGCGACGACGTCCCGATGCGGCAGGTCAAGGAGGAGTCGGAGGACGTGAAGCCCCCGGTGCTTCCGGCACCCGCACTACACGACGAGGTGCATGACGGCGACATCCCCGGCCTCAGCTTCGCTCTGGTGGCCGGACTCCCCCGGCTTCCTGGAGACTGTGGAGCGCTCGGCGTAGATGGCGGCCTTGGCCTCCACCCCCCGGGCGCATCACGACGGCGCGTCACCTCCCGCGCCGATTCGTCCTCCACCCTCATCCTCCTCGACGACAGCGACGACACCTTCGACTGGTCGGCCAATTCGGAGTAGATTTAGGTTTAGTTTAGGGCTTAATTTCGTTCAAATATTGTAATATATAACAAAATTTGAATGAAATTAGAACGTTTGTTTTTTCTAATTGAGTTTGGGTCCGGCCGTTTAGGGGGTGCCGGTGTGGGAGGGGAAAAAAGCACCGAACAAATATCCAGCAACCTCCAATGGAGGTGTGCCGAATACAATTTAAGCACTTTCTGTGGAGATGCTCTAACAAAAAAGACTTGAATGGACAAATTCTTCAGCGGGACCTCCATTGCCATGGGTCACGAAATAGTTTGGGTTGTACAAACATTGTGGCCTTCCATAGCCAATGGTAGCTACTAGATGCCAGCTACTAGATCGTACTCGCACATGCATATGAGTGACCAGCTGGTTCACACACTCTATTTTCCCAAGAGAGGGCTGACCGGACCTGACGTCGAGATCTCGCCACCAATCAAAGGAACCTTTCTTTCCATATATATTTTCCCTCCTCATCACATTTCCAGCTCTACCGCATTAAACACCGCTAGCCATTCAGTACCACTGCACCGTAGAGGCGTAGAGCTTTTGCATGCAAAAGAGCACAGCCATTTTTGTGGTTGAACCTTTCCAAGAGCTCGACCTGACTGCGCGACCCTACATGTGCGTGTTTGAAGTATGGTGTTGCCTTGGATATGATTTGCACGTCGAGATTTTGGAACAGTGCAGTGGGCTTCTTGTTTCCTGCCTTTGGTGAGGCATCCTCTGCTAGAGGCTCTGCCAAGGAATGCCAGTGATCGGTGTGTTTTCATGTTTGGACATTGTAGAAATGCCATGATTTTTTGGAGTGGAAGCGAGTACTCGGGTAGCTGGATTTCGGGTGCGCGCGGGTCCAGATGCCTAGCCAAACGAGGAGTGCCGCTGTGCAATTCGGGTAGCTGGATTTGTTTTATGGAGTATCGATCGACAGAGTTTTTATGGAGTAGTGTGCGAAACTGGAAAATTTCCAACCCGAGCACAGGCTAGCGAAACAAATGTCAGTTTCCGGTCTGGCTAGATCTCATCTTAGTCCACCAGATTCACAAAAGATTGATGCTCAACCTACCACGCACGAGCCTTTGAGTAAAAAAAAGCAAGATCCAATTTATAATCAGGCGGACTGAGAGTTACTCCACTAGCAAGGATCTGTGGCATATGTACTCACTACACGTCCTTTTTCGTTTCAACTATTCAACGGTGCAATTCCCTTTGAGGAGAACCTTGCGATCATTGTCGTCCATCTTCCAACCCAAGCATCCAGCAGCTAGTCCTAACGTACCAAGGTGTGATCGTCTTCCATCCATGTGCTACGTACACGAGCAGAATTGTAGATCACTCAAACCTCGACTAATTATGGATCAATTCCGCAACATGACATTAAGGTACCATGTTTACAATGCAACTTACGGTTCTATTATTGCGGCGCTCAGACACCAGGAGCTACCCCTAGCTTTTTACACCCCAAGACCAGCTTGACTTAGGCGAAACTGAGAAGAAGAATCAGGCATCAGAGCATCTCCACCGGGGATCAAAAGGACCTGTAAAGCCTCATTGGGTGTCAAACAGAAAAAACGGAACACACCGAGAGTTCGTAAAGCTCTCCTACAGCGCAAAATCTGTCCGGCACCACGAATCGGGCCTCCAACTTTGGGGGCTCCCTTCGCGGTGCCGGACACTGTCCGGCCCGCGCCTCCGACAGATATGGCTCGCCTTTTATACACACAAAGGGTTTCTTTCCCGGCTTAATGACGCCGCGCAGAAACCTGTACGAGCGTGCGTAAATGTCGTCGGTTTCCCAAGCGACGGAGGCAGCAGGCGGCGCAACATGCAGGTGGCAGCGACTCGACAGGACTAGCCGGCCACACGGCGCACTAAAGCACCGCCAGCTCAAGCGCCAGTCCACGCGCAGGTGCGCCGGGCTTGCCCATCGGTCAAACCGCCATTCCCCTCGGGCGCTTGATTGCTGCTGGCAGAGTTGGCGGGGACTAATTTTCCTATGTATCTTTAGTGCGTTTCCCGGTAACGGCGTCAGAAAACTGCTTGATGGTGTAGTTGATGGAGTTGGGTGGTGCCACAAGCAAAGACGTGGATGTAGCAAATAGCAGTTTTTGCCTCAGTAAAGAACCAAGGTTTAATCTAACCAGTAAGACTTTGAAATCAACAACGAGGTGCACGTCAACGATCTCTGGCGCTTAACCATCGACGAACATGGACCTGCACACACTCAACCAATTACTTTGCCCCCAACGGCAGAAAGGTTGTCAATCTTGCCAGTCTGCTGAAAACGCTGCGGTTAAACGTATAGTGTAGTGAATGAATTTATGTAAACGGACCAGCGATCAAGTGAATATGAAAGCAAGTAAATGAGGTTGTAAACAATGTAACAAGATGGACCGGGGGACGTGGGTTCACTAGTGGTGTCTTCGAATAAATAAAATATTCATATGACGGGTAAACAAATTACAGTTAGGTAATTGACAAGATTATAACACAAACTTAATCTAGCTATAACAAAGTGTCATGTTAATATTCATGTAGGCATCACAACAAGAAACAAAGACCGTCATCCAACTGCATCTTCGAGTAGGTAAGTGATAAAAAGATAATTTTTGATGAGACATGCTACCAACATAATATTGACCAAAGATAGTAATCATGATATGAATAAAGTAATCCAAAATAATTGCTTATAGTTGATAATAAGCAAACAATGAGTAACCAAGTTGCATTACCTAAGCAAAACCTTTCATGAATAGTACTTTGGAGACATAAAAAATAAAGATTGACATAACATGAAAGTCCTAAAGGTAATATTTTATTGTCAAAAGTGTTTGAAGTCAACACAAAGGAAGATGCAAGTTTCAGCATTGCTTCAACTTTCATCATGTTTATCTCATAGATAAACTCAACATAAAGAATCATGATTAAGCATAAAGATGCAATATAGTCAACTGCGCCCAGAGTCAGTGTTGCAAGCTTGCTTTGAGTAGATGGAGAGAGAAAAGGAAAACTGACTCAACATGAATAGTAAAAGAAAGGCACTTCGCAGAGGGAAGCAGGGGTTAATCATGTGCTAGAGCTTTTTAAATTTTAAAAACAGAAATAATTTTTTTTGAGAGACGCATGCTTTTGTAAACGAATCTATAGCAAAGAAATCCATTAGTTCCCCATGCCAAGCAAAGCTTTTAGACTTTTGAGAGCGGCTCCCATAGAGGAACGAAAACATTCCTCTTTCTCCGTTGTTTTCACTAGCCAATGTTTGACTGATTTCTCAGGTACAATGTGTGAAGGAGATATTAATGTTGGTTGAATTTATATTTTGCGGGCTGGGAACCCATGCTATATCTCAGCAAATTTAAATGAGCACGAATTCCATGCTCATCAGGTGAAAGGGGGGAAATGACTTTGCTTGACACAGGATATAATAAACTTCCCTACTACTTCATTATGAGCTAAAACCAGAGGGACAAAAAGAAGCATTTTGAAAGTTTAAAGGTAGCACATGACAAATTTACTTGGAATGGCAAGAAATACCATGTATGGGTAGGTATGGTGGACACTGCTGGAAAGATATTTGGCTCAAGGATTTGGATGCACGAGCAGCATTCCCGCTCAGTACAAAGTATTTGGGCTAGCAAAGGATATCAAAGCAAACAAGCACCAGCAACCGAAACAAGAATGACTGTAGAACATACAAGCATAAGCTCAAAACTCTATACTATCTTCCTTGTTAACCAAACATTCATTTGATTAAAATACTTGACTATCGAACTTACACGTATGAACAACAATATAAATTCAAGTTTTAACGGTAGTTCTTCACTAATGAGCCTTAACTTAAATAACCAGCAAGTTTAAATATTAATTCACTTAACATCTCAAAATAATTGACAAGTATCAAGTTACTCAAACATGAAGATCTACAAGACTATGCAAGTTTTTCATCATACCACCACCACATGCACGGCATTTTTACCATACCAACAAATCAAATAAGCAACCATAAACAACTCTATAAACAAATATAAGTGAAGAACAAGAGAGTCTAATAACAAAAACTAACATCTCTTAAAAATATATAAGTGAAGCATAAGAGCTGATAAGAAAAACAAAAGCTAAGAATACTCAACAAAATATAAGCGAAGCACAAGAGTATTCTAATAAAAAAGCGGAGCGTGTCTCTCTCCCACACAAGATAACTAGGACTCAACCAAGTACATGACCAGCAAACAAACTAAAACAAACTGAAAGTGAAATACAATGACGCTCCAAGAATAAAACAGAATATGTAAAGTGATAAGAACATAGTTTCAACGGAGACGACCTGATGGTTGTCGATGAAGAAGAGGGGATGCCTTGGGCATCCCCAAGCTTAGACGCTTGAGTCTTCTTGAATGTCCAGGGGGTGCTATGGGGGCATCCCCAAGCTTGTGCTTTCGTCCATCCTTCAATTTCTTTCATCATCCTCTCTCATGGAACCTAAAAACTATCTTTGCACAAAACTTCTCACAAACTGATTAGAGGATTAGTTCCCATAAAATAAAATCCACTTGGGTTCCACCAAGACAAATTGCACAACTTTATTTAGCATTATCTACTGTTTAATAAGCCTCAAAGTGGCACTCCTTGCAAAAAGTACTGCAAATGATGCTTATAAAAGAGGCAAATTCAAATAAAGGCATAATCTGTCAAAATTGTACAGTCTGTAAAGATCGATTTTTTAGAGGCACTTACGTAACTCAAATCAGAAAACTTAAAACTAATGAAAGATAGATAAAAGTATTAGGCTTTCTGTCAAACATTTCGAGAAAAAGATAATGTTCTGTGATTTTTTGAGATTTTCTGTAACAGGAGCTCAAAATCTGTTTGTGGACAGCAAAATTAACACCTCACACTTTCAATGCATTAGAGGCTAATTCTTGGCACAAAAAAACCAAAAGAAAAACATACAATGAAGTTGCTACAGAAGCAACAACTCCATGACTCGAGAAAGTAAAAATAAAAATTGGGTTGCCTCCCAACAAGCGCTTTTCTTTAACGCTTTTTAGCTAGGCGCAACACCAAATATCAAGTCTTTTCGGAGGCCTTAGCAACATCAAGAGCATAGCTAGACCTTATGATTGATTTAAAAGGTAGCTTCATTCTCTTTCTAGGGAAGTGTTCCATCCCTTTTCTAATAGGAAACTGAAATCTTATATCACCCTCTTTCATATCAATGATAGAACCAACGGTTCTAAAAAACGGTCTTCCCAAAATAATAGGACAAGAAGCATTGCACTCAATATCCATAACAATGAAATCAACGGAACATAATTATTATTATCAACAATGATAATATCATCAATTCTACCCAAAGGTTTCTTCTTAGAAGAATCAGCATGATGCACATATAAATGACATCCTTCTAAATGTTTCAAATCAAGCATGTCATAGAAACTTTTAAGCATAACGGAAATACTTGCACCAAGATCACATAAAGCATTGCAATCCAAGTCATTTATTTTCGTCTTAATAGAAGTCTCCCAACCATCTTGTAATTTTCTAGGAATGGAGGTTTCAAGTTGGAGCTTTTCTTCCCTAGCTTTGATAAGGGAATCGGTAATGTGTTTAGCAGAAGCAATGTTTAACTTACTAGCATCCGGTGAATTAGCTAGTTTTTGTAGGAACTTTATGAGTTCAGTAAGATTGCAATTATCAAAATCAATTTCATCATATTTAAAGAGGCTAGGAGGATCATCATTAGTAGTTTGGATAGTGTAAACATTAACGGTTTTACTATTAATTTCAGGATTTTTAGCTTCTTCTTCCACTCTAGCCCACCTAGCATGCAAGCGAGCTAACATCGTTTCATTCTCATTAATTTGAATAGAAATAGCATTTAAACATTCAGTAGGCTTGTCTTGAAGAGGAGTGGATCTAATTTTTAAAATTTCAACATCATGAGTAAGATTCTCCACTTTAGAAACAAGACTATCAAGTTTTTCATCAAAAGTTTATTAAAAGCTCTTTGTGTAGTAATGAAATCTTTTGGAACATTTTCAAGATCAGTAGGCACACTCCTATTAGCATTGTAAGAATTACCATAAGAATTAGCATTATTAGGAGGATAAAGTTTATAGTTGTTGCTACCAAAATTATTACGATAAGCATTGTTGTTGAAATGATTTATTAAGAAAATTAACATTGCTTATGACGTGATCACACGTTCGGTGGGGAACCCCAAGAGGAAGGTATGATGCAGTAGAGCAGCAGTTTCCCTTGATTTACAAAACCAAGGTTGTCAGATCCAGTAGGACTTGGAGAAGGCTTAGCAAGGTGTCAACGGCGCCGTTTACGATAATTGACGTGGACCTGCACACAATCACAAAAAAAACTACTTTGCCCCAACGAAACATAGAGTTTGTCAATCTCTCTGGCTTGCTGAAAACAAAAAATTAAATGTGTGAATGTAAAACATGATAAGAGTGAAATATGACCAGCAATCAAATGATGATGAAAAGCTATTAAAACAGTTATGAACAATGTAGGAAAATAAGACCGGGGTCCACAGATCACTAGCGGTGTCTCTCCAAAAGATATACATAATGGGTAAACAAATTACAGCATGGCAATTGACAGAATTGTGGGCGCATAGCAATGCTATCATAAAACAATATAGTTCACCATTTCATCTAATATCGGCATTACGCCAAAATACATACACTGTTATCCAACTGCATCTATGACTAATAATCCACTCCGGGATCGCTATCCAGCATGTCACCCAATAGTATTAAGTTGCAAGCAACGGATCATTGCAATAAGCAAAGTGCATAATGTAAGCAATGTATATAACACAAGGAAATCACACCGTTGTTTTCTCCCTAGTGGCAACAGAACATCTCTAGTCTTAATCGTTTCTATCAACCCGAGCTCAGACAAAGAGAGGCATGAACCCACTATCTAGCATAAATACTCCCTCATACAACACTAATAATTACATGGCCAAAGCATCCACTAGCATCGGAGAGCATTCAAGATCATAGATAAAACACAACACATAGATGAACAAAAGTAATGACTTCCACAATTCATCGGATCCATGCAAATACAATCATGTAGCAGTTACAGATAATATGATGTTGATCATGATAGGAAGCTCACAAGATCTAAGCAATGGAGTACAAGGAAGAGATACAACCATCTAGCTACTGCTATGGACCCGTAGTCCCGTTGTGGACTACTCTCGCATCACTCCGGAGGCAGGCATGGTGATGTAGATGCCTCCAGTGTCGATTCCCCTCTCCGGCAGGGTGCCGGGAAGAGTTACAGAACCCTCCCGAACTAGGGTTGGCGATGACGGTAGCCTCGGATGTCTTCTCGGAAATGTGATCGGGGCCTTCGGGTTTTCGGGATGCAGACTAATTTATAGGCGAAGAGGCAACTCGAGGAGGCGAAGGAGTCACCCAGGTGGGACCCAGGCGCGCCCTAGGGTGGGGCCGCACCTGGAGGGCGTCTGGAGGCGGTGGCCTCCCCCTCCGGGCATCCTTGTGGCTCCGTCTTTGTTTCAGCTTGGAAATAAATCCCGTAAATTTTCAGCACGTTCCGAGAAACTTCCCAGAACAACTTTTCTGAACAAAAAGACAGCAGAAAACAGGAACTGGCACTGGGCATCTTGTTAATAGATTAGTTCCATAAATCATGCCAAAATGATATACAAACATTATAAAAACATGTGGCACTGATATATAAATAAGCATGAAACATCAAAAATTATAGATACGTTGGAGACGTATCAAACATCAACTTGATCCTTTTCTTGAGCAATTAATGAAGCAAGAGGAACATTATTGGGATCAATAGAAGACTGATTGGTAGCAAGCATAGACATAATCATATCAACCTTCTCATTCAAAGAGGAAATTTCTCGACAGAAATTACCTTCTTACCAGTTGGAGCTCGTTTGTGAATAATTTGTCATCATTTCATCCAAAAGTTTAGTTGCTGCACATAATGTGGTAGACATAAAGGTACCTCCCGCGGCCAAGTCCAACAAGTTCCTTGAAGAAAACTCAAACCTGCATAAAAAGTTTGGACAACCATCCAAGTAGTTCATCCATGCGTGGGACAATTTTTAACCATAGACTTCTGATACGTGTCAAACGTATCTATAATTTTTTATTGATCCATGCTTGTTTTATATCAATGTCATATGGTTTTACTATTATATTATATCATTTTGAGGCATTTTATTGAACTAACCTATTGACAAGATGCCCAGTGCCAGTTCCCTGTTTTTGTCCTGTTTTTATTGCAGAAAGTTACTTCTGGAAATATTCTCGGAATTGGACGAAAATTTACGGGGATTTTTTATTGAAGAAATGAGGACCGGAGCCAGAGGGTGACCCTGGGGGCAGCCCACAGCCCAGGGGCGGGTGCCAGACGTGGCCCAGGGCCCACCAACGGCCGGGGGTCGCCCCTGCCCCTCGGGCATCGCCTCTCCAAGGGTATTCGCCTATAAATTAAGTCGTGACCTAAAACTGACGACCCCCGAAGGATTTTCCCAAATACGATATAGAGCTCTGCCTCTATCTCCGACAAGTTTCGGGGGACAGATTGTTCCTGTTCCGGCACCCTGCTGGGACGGGGATTAGCCCCCTGGAACCATCTTCATCGACACCGCTGCTTTCCGCGATGAGGAGGGAGTAGTCCCTCGCCGGGGCTGAGGCTTGTGCAAGTAGCTACGTGGTTATCTCTCTCTTCCATGATGTGATCTTCATTGTGATCATGAGCTTTGTTGATATAGTTGAATACATGATGTTTCCCTTTGTGTAATGGATATGATGTTGCTCAAGTGGTGTTATCTAGTATAAGTTCCGAAGTTACCGTTGTGATCACGGTGCCAAGGTGACAGTGCGGGTGTCGTGTGTGACTCTATGGATAATATCTTAGAGGGATCTTCATCATGTGTTTGTTCTTTATTGTCGTTGGATGTAATAGATCATGCTTGTGTTTAGTACAATCTCCATGGTGCGAAAGTGACAGCGCGCGTGCCGTGGATGTATTAGATAGAGGCTATTCAAGAGATAGGTTGTGGTGTTTGTTAGTACCATCTTTGGATGATGAAAGTGACAGCGTGCATTGTCCCTAGATGTGGAATACGAACTTTAAGGTGTTTTTTTGTAGCCCTACGCAATTCTCATCCTATTTTGATCCACGAAAGAATGATCTCCGAGTAACGTCTACTCAGGCCGGGCGTTCGGGATTTCCCGAATTTTCGGGACGGGAATTTCGGGAAAAAAATAATTCGGGTTTTAAGAAATGAATCCCGAAATTCACTCACAAAATCTCTTTCCCGAAAATTCGGGATCCCGAAATTTCGGGATCGGGATCGGGAAATCCCAAATATCCCGAATTGAGCAAGGTTGAGAGCGCGCATCGGCAGGGGAAGATCCAGCCTGGTATCTACGTCGTCGGTGTCTTGGATGGGGGAGAGGAAGCTGGCGAGGAGGCTGCTATTACCGATGGCGGAGTCCCCGATGAGGAGCATGTTGAAGCAGCGGTTGTAGCTGTTGCTCCCGGCGACGAGCCCATCTTCCCTTTGCGCCGAGAGAGAAGCGGTCGTAGGGAACAGCGGCCGGCCGATGGCTGAGTGCGGGGTGTGCGCGTGTGCTGGGGCTGCCTGCCTAGGGAGTTAGGGCACGGCGGCAGCTGGATGCGGCCGTGCGGGGAGTGGCGCTATGGCAGGGCGTGCGGGATGTGGCGGCTGGGTGCAGGACGTGCGGGTGCTACGTGTGGGGGTGCTGCGTCTTGCGTGCTAGGGATTACACAGGAAGAGCTTGTTGGGCTGCTGCCTTGTTGGGCCTGGCCGCTTGGCTTTTTTATATTTTCGGGAAATTCGGGTTGTTCGGGAACTGAGAGTTAAATCCCGAATTTCCCAAAATAATTTCGGGATTTCAGAACAGCTTCCCGAAAAAGTGAACGGGATTTTCGGGTTCGGGAAATTCGGGATCGGGATCGGGTTATTCGGGTTTCGGGTTCGGGAATCGGGAAATATGCCCACACTGAACGTCTACCTTGCATGAGTTTTGTGGGAAGTATCATGTGTTTAATTATGTTAATGATGTGAGA
The DNA here is from genome assembly GCA_012064385.1 of Puccinellia tenuiflora. Lineage (NCBI taxonomy): Eukaryota > Viridiplantae > Streptophyta > Magnoliopsida > Poales > Poaceae > Puccinellia > Puccinellia tenuiflora. The sequence continues at coordinate 569,084 of QRDG01000084.1, forward strand.
GTTGCCACTAGTGAAAGTATGAAGCCTAGGCCTTGTTTCCAAGCATTGATACACCGTTTTTAGCCACTTTTGCCACTTGTTCGCTTGCTGCCATTTTTATTACAGAATTACAAATCACCTTTTACCATCCATATTATTTTAACATCTTTTCGCCGAACTAGTGCACCTATACAACTGACAATTGTATTAGGTGTGTTGGGGGATACAAGAGACTTCTTGTATCTTAATTGCATGATTGCTTGAGAGAGGATACGTTCAACCTCTTCCTCCCGTGGATTCGATAAACCTTGGGTTACTCACTTAAGGGAAATTTGCTGTAGTTCTACAAACCTCTGCGCTTGGAGGCCCAAAGGTACCTCCCGCGGCCAAGTCCAACAAGTTCCTTGAAGAAAACTCAAACCTGCATAAAAAGTTTGGACAACCATCCAAGTAGTTCATCCGTGCGTGGGACAATTTTTAACCATAGACTTCTGATACGTGTCAAACGTATCTATAATATTTGGTTGATTCATTCTTGTTTTATATCAATGTCATATGGTTTTACTATTATATTATATCATTTTGAGGCATTTCATGGAACTAATCTATTGACAAGATGCCCAGTGCCAGTTCCTATTTTTGTCCTATTTTTATTGCAGAAAGTTATTTCTGGAAATATCTCGGAATTGGACGAAAATTTACGGGGATTTTTTATTGAAGAAATGAGGAACGGAGCCAGAGGGTGACCCTGGGGGCAGCCCACAGCCCAGAGGCGGGTGCCAGACGCGGCCTAGGCCCACCCATGGTCGGGGGTTGCCCTGCCCCTCGGGCATCGCCTCTCCGAGGGTATTCGCCTATAAATTAAGTCGTGACCTAAAACTGACGACCCCTGAAGGATTTTCCCAAATACGATACAGAGCTCCGCCGCCATCGCCGACAAGTTTCGGGGGTCAGATTGTTCCTGTTCCGGCACCCTGCCGGGACGAGGATTGGCCCCCTGGAGCCATCTTCATCGACATCGCTGCTTCCCGCGATGAGGAGGGAGTAGTCCCTCGCCGGGGCTGAGGCTTGTGCAAGTAGCTACGTGGTTATCTCTCTCTTCCATGATGTGATCTTCATTGTGATCATGAGCTTTGTTGATATAGTTGAATACATGATGTTTCCCTTTGTGTAATGGATATGATGTTGCTCAAGTGGTGTTATCTAGTATAAGTTCCGAAGTTACCGTTGTGATCACGGTGCCAAGGTGACAGTGCGGGTGTCGTGTGTGACTCTATGGATAATAGCTTAGAGGGATCTTCATCATGTGTTTGTTCTTTATTGTCGTTGGATGTAATAGATCATGCTTGTGTTTAGTATAATCTCCATTGTGCGAAAGTGACAGCGCGCATGCCGTGGATGTATTAGATAGAGGCTATTGAAGAGATAGGTTGTGGTGTTTGTTAGTACCATCTTTGGATGATGAAAGTGACAGCGTGCATTATCCCTAGATGTCGAATACGAACTTTAAGGTGTTCTTTTGTAGCCCTACGCAATTCTCATCCTATTTTGATCCACGAAAGAATGATCTCCGAGTAACGTCTACCTTGCATGAGTTTTGTGGGAAGTATCATGTGTTTAATTATGTTAATGATGTGAGAGTTGCCACTAGTGAAAGTATGAAGCTTAGGCCTTGTTTCCAAGCATTGATATACCGTTTTAGCCACTTTTGTCACTTATTCGCTTGTTGCCATTTTTATTACAGAATTACAAATCACCTTTTACCATCCATATTATTTTAACATCTTTTCGATGAACTAGTGCACCTATACAACTGACAATTTGGCTTTTATCCATGTGAGGATTTAGAGCTTGTGTTCATCTCCATAGCAAGCTCTAGTTCATCAAAAACGGATTTCATATGCACATCTTGTTGTGTTTTTGATGTTGGAGGTTTTCCGACGTGTCCTTTTTATAGAGGTCAAACTCTCTACTTGTGACCTCCTCCTCAAATAATGGACTATGATGTGTATATGCATGATATTGTAGGGCTTGTGATTATCTTTGAAGCAAGCCTAAGACCATAGAAAACGGAGTCCGGATGAAAAACTTGTTGGGCTCTTTATGTTGGAGGATTTATCGGTTGATCTTTATACAAAGGTTTTACCTTTACACATTTGGTTTTATTCTCCCTTGTTGGACTATTATGTTTCTCTGTATATTCTTGTAGAGCTTTTCGTTGCGATTCCAACGAGTCCAAGAACATCGAAAACGGAGTTCGGATGATAATGATATCTTCGTTTTCGTGTTGATGTTTTTGCAGTTTTTCTGTAGGCCGGAATCTCCGGCCCTAGACCGGAGTCTCCGGTCTGCGCAGTTTATTTTTCGTCCAAAACGTGGTGCGGTACTGGCCCTGGTACAGAGTTGCACCGGAATCTCCGGCCTAGGACCGGAGTCTCCGGTCTGGGCAGACTAGAGTCTTCGGTGTAAGCAGTTTGCAACGGCTCTTTTTCGTGGGGACCTATAAAAGGCCCCCCTTCTTCCCCAAAGGGTTAAGAGCTTCTTCCAGCATGTTTTCCCCTCTCTCCCCCACCATTGTTGATCTTGAAAAGCTTGCCCTTCTCTCAATCCCTCCCATGATTCTTGCATATATTTGAGGGAAAGTGAGAGGAGATTTAGATGTACATTTCCACCAATCAATCTCTACTCTAAGTGAGGGGAACCTAGTGGATCTAGTTCTTGGAGTTCTTTTGTGGTTTTCCTCTTTGTTCTTCCTCTCTTATTCCCCCAAAAGCATTTGTTGCTTTGTTGGAATTTGAGAGTGAAGGATTTGAGCACTTGTGCTCTTGCCATTGCATTAGTTGCATCGGTTTGTGCTCTCCACGAAGATTCGTGGAAGTGAAGTTTGAGAGCTTGTTACTCTTGGGTCTTTAGACCGTAGACGGTGTTGTGGGTACTTGGGAGCCCCGATTGAGTTGTGGGTGTGTTCCTCAAGAACTTTGTAAAGGCTCCGGATTCCATCTTGAAGGATTCCGATAGTGGAAGGTGAACCTCACCTTTGTGGTGCGGTTTATCGCAGAATAGGGTGAAGCCTTTCTGGCGTTGAGTAGGCCTGTGGTGGCGAGCTCACACCCCTCTAACGAAACGTACTCCCTTAACAAGAAGGAACTCGGGAATACATTCTCGTCTCCGCATGACTCGGTTATTTCTATTCCCGAGCTCTTTACTTATGCACTTTACATTGTGATAGCCTTCGTGCTTGAAGTATTATATCTTGCTATCACCTTGTTGTTATCTTGCTTAGCATAAGTTGTTGGTGCACATAGGTGAACCTATTATTTTAGGTTTTGTGTGCTTGATAAATTAAACGCTAGTTTTATTCCGCATTTATCAATCAATAATCGTAAAAGTTTTAAATCGCCTATTCACCCCTCCTCTAGGCGACATCCTTGTCCTTTCAAGTAGTAATAATAATTGTATGCTTGTAGATCATGAGACGAATACTTTATGTGATAGTTATATTTTGGAGTTTATTCATGATGCTGAAAGTTACTATGAGAGAGGGAAAGATGGCTCTAAATATCTCAATAATATTAAGTTTCCTCACTTTATGTTGAAATTTTTGAAGGTGCACTTGTTTTGCCTTCCTATGCTTAATAATTTATGCTCCAATGATTTATTTTCTTACAAGATTCCTATGCATAGGAAGTGGGTTAGACTTAAATGTGTTTGATATTTTCTTCTTGATGCTCTCTTTTGTGTTTCAACTCTTATTCTTATGAGAGCATCATTTAAATTAATAAGCCTAGCTAAAAGGCATTAAAGAAAATCGCTTTTGGGAGGCAACCCATTATCTTTTTGCTTTCAGTTTCTTTTTGCTTTTCTTGAGTAATGGATGTTTTTACCTCTGTAGCAACTCCATTGTACCCTTTTTATTTGGTTTTTGTACCAAGAAGTAGCCTCTAATGCATTGAAAGTGCGAGGTGTTGATTTGCTGTCCAGAAACAGATTATGTGCGCCTGCTACAGAAAATCTCGAAAAATCCCAGACCGTGATCTTTTTCTGGAAATGTTTGACAGAAAACCTGATACTTTTATCTATCTTTCACTAGTTTACGTTTTCTGATTTGAGTTACGTAGGTGCCTCTAAAAAATAGATCTTTACAGACTGTCTAGTTTTGACAAATTCTGCCTTTGTGTGTGCCTCTTTTATTAACGTCATTAGTGGTACTTTGTGGAAGGAGTGCCACCTTTGAGGCTTAGTAAACAGTAGCTAATTCTAAATCAAGTTTGTGTAATTTGTCTTAGTGGAACCCAAGTGAATTTTGTCTTATTGGAAACTAACCCTCTAATCAGTTTATGAGAAGTTTTGTGCAAAGCGAGTTTTTAGGTTCCGCAAGGGAAGATGGTGAAAGAAATTTAAGGATCGACAAACGCACAAGCTTGGGGATTCCCCCATGACAACCCCATGTACATTCAAGAACACTCAAGCGTCTAAGCTTGGGGATGCCCAAGGCATCCCCTCTTCTTCATCGACAATCATCAGGTCGTCTCCGTTGAAACTATGTTTTTATCACTTCACATATTATGTGCTATTCTTGGAGCGTCATTTTATTTTGCTTTCAGTTTGTTTGTTGGTCATGTACTTTGTTGGATCCTATCTTATGTGGGAGAGAGACACGCTCCGCTTTTTCATTAGAATACTCATGTGTTTCGCTTATATTTTGTTGAGTGTTCTTAGTTTTTGTTTTTCTTATCAGCTCTTGTGTTTCGCTTATATCTTTTTAAGAGCTGTTAGTTTTTGTTATTATTTTTAGACTCTCTTGTGCTTCACTTATACTTGTTTAGAGAGTTGTTTATGGTTGCTTGCTTGATTTGTTGGAATGATAAAAATGTCGTGCATGTGGTAGTGGTATGATGAAAAACTTGCATAGTCTTGTAGATCTTCATGTTTGAATAACTTGAAACTTGCGGGAGTGGCGTTTGTGAGCCCGGGCTCACATGCTCCCGGTAGTTTTCGAAAAAATGTAAAAAATCAAAAACTTTGCAAAAAAATGCGAAAAAATCATGCACGTACCTGACCATGGTCCGCATCGCCGTGAAAAATTTCGCACCGAAATGTCATCGTATGCGCCCTGGGCGAAAATGACAAATTTCTGACAGTTGTCAGAAATTTGTCATTTTCGCCCAGGGCGCATACGATGACATTTTGGTGCGAAATTTTTCATGGCGATGCGGACCATGGTCAGGTACGTGCATGATTTTTTTTCGCATTTTTTTGTAAAGTTTTCAAAAAAAAAATTGCTCCCGAAAAAATCGGGAGCATGTGAGCTCGGGAGCATGATTGAATTTCCGGAAACTTGCCAATTGTTTTGAGATATTAAGTGAATTAATGTTTAAACTTGCTGGTTATTTAAGTTAAGGCTCATTGGTGAAGAACTACTGTTTAAGCTTGAATTTATAAAGTTTCTTCAAACTTGTAAGTTCGATAGTCAAGTATTTTAATCAAATAAAAGTTTGGTGAACAAGGAAGATAGTATAGAGCTTTTGTGTTTATGATTAATGTATGTTCTATAGTCATTCTTGTTCCGGTTTGCTTTGATAACCTTTGCTAGCCAAAAACTCTGTACTGAGCGGGAATGCTGCCCGTGCATCCAAACTCCTTGAGCCAAATATCTTTCCATCAGTGTCCACCATACCTACCCATACATGGTATTTCGGGCCATTCCAAGTAAATTTGTCATGTGCTACCTTTAAACCTTCAAAATGCTCCAATTTGTGTCTCTGTTTTTAGCTCATGAGGAAGTAGTAAGAAAGTTTGTTATATCCTGTGTCAAGCAAGGTCATTTCCTCCCTTTCACCTGGTGAACATGGATTACGTGCTCACTTAAATTTGCCGAGAGCTGACCAAGGGTTCCCAGCCCGCAAAAGATAATTACAACATAACATTAATATCTACTTCACACAGTGCAACCTAAGAAATCAATCAAACATTGGCTAGTGATAAACAAAGGAGAAAGAGGAATGTTCTCGTTCCTCTATGGGAGCCGCTCTCACAAGTCTAAAAGCCTTGCTTGGTACGGGGGACTAACGGATTTCTTTGCTATAGATTCGTTGACGAAAGCATGCATATCTCAAAATTGTTTTACTTCTGTTTTTAAAATTTTAAAAGCTCTAGCACATGATTAATCCCTGCTTCCCTCTACGAATGGCCTTTCTTTTACTATTCATGTTGAGTCAGTTTTCCTTTTCTCTCTCCATCTACTCAAAGCAAGTTTGCAACACTGACTCTGCGTGCAGTTGACTATATTGCATCTTTATGCTTAATCATGATTCTTTATGTTGACTTTATCTATGAGATAAACATGTTGAAAGTTGAAGCAATGCTGAAACTTGCATCTTCCTTTGTGTTGACTTCAAACATTTTTTATAAGAAAATATTACCTTGAGGACTTTCATGTTATGTCAATCTTTATGTTTTCATGTGTCCAAAGTACTATTCATGAAAGGTTTTGCTTAGGTAATGCAACTTGGTTACTCATTGTTTGCTTATTATCAACTATAAACAATTGTTTTGGATCACTTTATTAATATCATGTGCTTTACATTACTATCTTTGATCAATATTATGTTGGTAGCATGTCTCATAAAAAATTATCCTTTTATCACTTACCTACTCGAGGACGAGTAGGAGTTCGAGGTACCACCAGCGTTGCACGACAAGGCGCTCGACGATGGCGGCCTCGGTCTCTGCCGGCGCGTCCACCCCCCGTGCGCATCAAGCGGCACGTCCACCTCCCGCGTCAGCTCCTCCTCCAGGGCGACGACAACTTCCACTGTCCGGCCCCTCCGAGTAGATTTAGGGTTAGGCTTAGTTAAATTTCATTCAATCTTGTAAAATATAACGAAATTTGAATAAAATTTGAACGTTTTCCCTATTTTCGTTTTTTTAAATTGTGTTTGGGGATTCCTTTGGAGAGTGTCGGTGTGGGAGGAGAAAGAAAATTACCGTAGAGGTGTCCGGCACCCTCAAAAGGGCCTCCAATTGAGATGTGCCGGACACATTTTAGACGTCCGGTGGAGATGCTCTCGAGGACCCTCACTCTCCCTATTTTTGCTTGTGCCGCTGCCGCAACCATGTCCCGTTGACCGTTCTCCAGATATGAAATACGCTACTACGCAAAAGAAAAAGATACGAAATACGCTTCTGGCCTTCTGGGTGTGTGTGCTTTTCAAGTCAGGCACCGAAAATACCGTACGTCCACGGTCCACCTGAGGTACCAGTAGCACCAGAGAAGCTAGCGGTAATGTGCAGTGCCCAAAACTCATTACGCAAGCAGCGCATCATCGCAGGTTCGGGTAAGGCGCTGCACATGCCAGACGGGTGTGAGTGGACACACATGCTCGCATGCATGCGTCACCCGGATCGTTACCCAGATCGGCACAGGTCAGGCTGGCCAGCCTCGTCTGACCGATTTGACCGTCACCCTCGCTGGAAACACCAGCGCACCACAACCACATGCATGCGTAAAATATTCTCCCTTCCGGTGCCTGCACGTACCAAGTGGGAATATTTGTTTGCTCACCTCGCCGCCGGCATCGAGGAAGGAAAAGGTGATGGATGCGGTAGCACTACGCAAGGTGCAAAAATTGTTGTTGCTCAGATCTTTGGGCTCAGCACACGTATCTAACACTGATAAGCATGTTACATATCTCATCATGGTTTAGTAGTAGGAAAGAGTAACCCATTATCGAGAATGTTGTCTTTACTTAGACAGGGATGAGATGACACAAGTATATATATGGGTATGGTAGTAGTATCACTGCCGTGAGCATCGCCACAGGCACCCAAACGTCCCCAAAGACCTATCGGCGGTCCTGTTACACGCGATAGCCAATAAACGATAAAATTAAGCAAGATGAAATCAACGGGATACGAGATTTTAACGTGAAAAACCATTTTAATAAGGAAGAGAAAAACCACGGACGCCATCTAGCAAAACTTCACTATATCAGGTACAAACCGTCGCGATTTACAATGTGTGGTTTATCTCGTGCGAGCGGCAGCTTACAAGATGTATTTATATTGGTCCTGACCTGATTCAGGTCGGTAACAGTGGAACCCTAATCCAAGTCGGTAACAACTCGTACCGTATCTCGGGGCAGCCTGATGGGCTAAGTTCACATAATCCTAGTCATATTCGTTCTCCACCTGTTCTGCACAACTCGGAGCATAATTAACAATATTACACTCTTCAATCGAAAGGGTAGGACGAACAATATTTCTCCTTGGCCGATCAACAGCAATGGATTGTTGCAGCAAAATAGGAGGTGTGGGTGGCACAATATCCTCCTCATCAATCAACCCTAATCCAAGTCGGTAACGGCCAAAGCCTACCGGCAACGGGCCTCGCTTCGCTCCGTCAGAACTTAGCCGCCCTTTAAATGAATTTGGATCACCACAAAATAAACAGGTCCTCACGTAAAAATAGGCCTCGACGGCACCCCAACGATTCGGGCTGGATTAGGAGGCTGGTTGCTAGTTTATGGAGGTCGACCGATAGGTTCAGGTGGAGCTGATCACGTAGAGGGCCGCCACCGATTCCACCTGGAGGCTGCCCGCATGAATATGGTGGCGGATCACTGTCGTTGGCGTAAGCGGCTTTCCAACAGGGCCCAATAAGCAGCCGAGCGGAAGGCGGCGTCGTCGGAGGCCGCGCAACAGCTCCGTAGCTCGGCGTCGCTGGTCTGCTAGGAGAGGTGCATCTGTGCGCGCACGCGCCAACACCGGCGGAGGCTCGAAGTCAGGGCGGAGAGGCGATCGGCGACGAGGCTTGTCCCTCTCAACGTCGTCGTCCCAGCGCGCCGCCTCCTGCCGCCTTTTTTTTTCAGTTATGTTTAGTTTAAATTTCGCTGTTATGTCGTCTACTTTAATGAAAATGACCTCTTTTGCTAAAATTTATAAATGATCAAATTAATCTTTGGAGGGTGCCACTCGGGCAGCACCCAGGGGAGGACCCAGACAAAAAGAAAATAGTGGATCACTAAAGATGAGTGGGGCAATTATAGTATAAAATCGAATTTTCTTTCGAATATGAACAAAATTACACTAAAGTTTTGTAAAAAAATGAGTGGAGTCACTACCTCCACTCAGGTCTACATGGGCATGCATTGGACATGCGTTCAACACTCTCTAAAGCTGATACAATTGAAGGGTGCGGATAAATTTCGTGGATGGCAGGGAAGATCCTCCGAAGTAAGTAGTAACTGGTTTTCTGAGAAGCACTTTGAAGAGACGTTGCTGAAGATAGAGAGCGCGTATACGCTGGACTGGCATCTGTGGTGGCTCTGCGGCGGCCACTGGTAGGTACTCGCCCGGTGCATGCGGCCATGTCGGCCTCGCCGCCGGCACGCCCTGCGCGGCACCACGCTGCGCTGCCTCCAACTGTAAACGCGGCAGAAGAGATGGCCCCGTCAGAGTTTTTCGTTTTTTACCTCTGCCGTGCCCGCGCGCGGTTGGACGCGCCAGGGAGGGGCGGTGCTCTGCTCCCACATGCGCGCGCACAGGCAAAAATCGCCGTGATTTCGTCTGTTTCCGGTCAAAGCGAGCTCGAATGCTGTGCGCGGTGCTCACTTGGTTCGACTCTACACTCGACTAGCCCAGCGCGGGAGCGGTTGGTCATCTACGAAGCATGTGCGCCACCCAACCAACAGCAAACCAGGTTTATTACGAGAGGGTACAGTACAGTACAGTACTATACGCCCTACGTACCGTGCACGCAGACAGACGGACACCACTACTCCTATACTATACATTGACGCTGATTGTACTTGAAAAGTACATACAGCTGGCTTGTTTAGCAACAGGGTTTATTAAGCGCGAGTGTCACGTACATTAACCAGATGAAACTTTTTTTTCGATACAAATATTGAACTCAATAGTTCGCATCAATACAACATCAGCCTTTAGCCCTGAAAACAATAAGAAAATAATAACTACTCTAAAAGAAGACATAAAATCATATGAATGATTCGCTAAACATCTATAGTTCGCATCAATACAACATTTTAGTCTAGTCACAGTGGGACTAACTTCACTAGTAACATCAACGCCACGTAAGCAAAAAAGATGATGTGGCAGCTAATTAATAATGAGAGAGAAGAATAGAGTAACATAGCAAGTTACTGTAACATCACAACTCTCAAGGTCATATGAGTCTACGACCTAATAAATATAGCTTTGCATGATACTACTCATATGTTACTACCCATTGTGGAGGTAATAACATAATCTAGAAAAGTGTGATGTTATCACACTATGTTACTCCCCATTGTGAGTAGCCTAAGGCGCGGTGGATGCCCAATCCTTAGACTACACTCTTATCTATGTGGAATACAAATATTTTCTGCCACGTGCTCCCAGCTACATAATTAAACCTTCACACAAGAAATTCATATTCTCCAAACGCTAAGGAGACCACAACGAAACAAATACTAGCTACATTCCTAAATGATGCAAAGTAGTAGAATAAGTCTTTGCAGTAAATAAATCATTTCCCTATAACCATAATGACCATGTAACGACGGTCACTCTGACGAGCTTGTGGCTCGGCAAATCCCTGGGTCGAGTACCCCGGGTTGATTGAGGGAGAAAGAGAGAGATCAGGCTGGTGAACACGACGGCTAACAGGGGGCGATTTACCCAGGTTCGGCCCCTCGAGTTGAGGTAAAGACCTACTCCTGCTTGTCTGGAATTATAGATTGGTGGCTACAATGCGGTGTTCAATGATTCGATGCCCTAGACGGCGCACCCTCCCGGCCTTTATACTACAGGCCGGGTCTCGGGTGGACGGTGCGATTGCACGTACAAGATATGGAAACCTCCTCACCGACCTAATGTCGACTACTTGTTGCATACGGAATCCTTCTTGGGCTTCGCTGGGCCTTCCTTGGCGTGACCCAAGTACCATCACCGTGGGTGACCCGAAAGGTAGCCCCACGACAGTAGCCCCCGAGTGCTCAGTCGAATCGCAGAGTCGGGTGGAGGACTCCCCCCTTCAGGGCACGCCACATGGAATCGTTGATGAAGATTGCTTCGAGTGAGCTTGTCTTGATTCTTCGGGTGCGCCGTCTTGATTTTTCGAAGTCGCAGCATTTCGACTGCTTTTCTTCATAATCATCGGGTGCGCGAACAGCGCTCCCGATGGGAGTAGCCCCCGAGATTAAGCTGAATTGCTTGCAATTGAGGTTAAACTCAATTTTTCCTCAGTCGAAAAGCCCGCTCCCGATGGGAGTAAACAGATGACTCGAACTTGTCCGAGTCGAAACTGTCCAGGCTCGACTTACTCTTTCACTCAGCCTTGACGGCCTACTAACTTGTCATAAAATCAGCTTTAAAAAAGCTTACTTCGTGTTATTCCACTCGAACGTTTAATTCGAACGTACTTGTTTCAGTCGAATGACTGTCGAATGCTCAGCCAATTGCTTGGCTTACTTGACACACTTCATGATGACGTCAGGGATGACGCTTTTGATGACATGACTCGACACGCTCTGCGCCCGACGAGACGTGACGATGGTGGGCCCGCTGTCACAGCGGCGACCGCTGAATATGGACCGTTGGGCGCGAAAACGCCGCGGCGTGATGATGACGCCTCGGTTCTCGTGCGTAGTGGAGCACGACCGGGGTGTCCGTCGCGCGACACGTGGGCGGCTGGATTCTTGCGGCGCGATGCAGTTGCACGATGGACGGCCGTGATGAACTGCCCCGCGGTATATGTTTTTCACCGCGGTGCAGAGGCAGTTCACGCATCCTCATTCTCCTCCATCTCGCCGCCAGTTCTTGCCTCCCTTGTTCCTCGCAAAAAGCTTCCAACAAAGTTCTCCCCTTTCCTCCGGCGACATGGGCCACAAGAGGAGCAAGGGTACTGAGAGCTCCTCCGCCGCCGCCGGCGACGACGCCGGGATGAAAAAGGTGGAGGGCGACTGGAGCAAGTCCTCCGTCAAAGCGGCGGAGCTCGACAGCCTCCGCCAGCAGGGGCTGCTGCCACCGGAGGCCGTGGCGACGACGCGGGCGCCCGGTAAGGATTCCGTCCCTGCTCCCCGCAGTGGGGAACGCGTCTGCTTCGTGGAGTTCCTTCCGCGGGGATTCGGGTTCCCCTTGCACGATTTTGTCCGTGGGCTCTTGTACGCCTATGGGATTCAGATCCATGATCTGACTCCCAACAGCGTCTTGAGCATCACGAGCTTTATCGTGCTCTGCGAGTGTTTCCTGGGGATCGCACCCCACTGGGCACTGTGGAAGTCTATTTTCATGGTGCGCCGGATGGCGGGTAAGTCGAAGGAGACCTACCCGGTCGGTGGCTTCGGAATCCAGCTGCGCGGCGACACGAACTTCTTCCACATGAAGAAGTCCGACTCCGTGCAAGGCTGGAGGAAGAAGTGGTTCTACATCACGTGGAACCAGGCCGGGATCCCCGACTTCGCCGCTGAGCGGCCTCTGAAGAAGACCAACGCCTGGTCGCACCCCCTGTCGACGGAGGAGAGGGAGTCGATCAAGCCGCTGCAGGCGCTTCTTCGCGGGTTGATCAAGACGATGGGACGCGAAGCCGGCGGAATCCAGCTGATCGCCATGTTCCACAGGTTGAGGGTGCAGCCTCTGCAACAGCGCCCTCTCCCAATGTGGGAAATGGCAGTCGACCCGGCAATGGACGATGCACAAGTCGCAATCAAGGTGAGGGCCATCACCAGCCTTCGGGTTGCTGACGCGTGCAACGTGACTTGCTCAGTCGCGCCCTTCAGCTCGACGAACCCGATCCCAGAGGTAGGTACTTGAATTTGTTTTCTTCGTTACTTGGAGTTGACTGTCTTTTTCTGAACTTTCGACTGTTGCTTGCTGATCTTCAGGATCGGAAAAAGTACGTGAGCCTTCCTCCGTTGATGGAGAATGGCGCTCACGATGAGGCCGCCTTCGTTGCCGAGCAGGACGGCGATGAAGAGAGTCTTCCCCCCGCTTCCTCGCCTAGCGAGGAAGCAGAGGAGGAAGAGGAGGAGGAGGAGGAGGCGCCGCTCAAACGGCGCAAGCGAAAGCATGTCGGCTCCGCCGCCGCGACATCACCCTTGAAGGAGGCAGAAAAGGAGGACTCCAGCTCGTCGTCTTCAGAGGCGAACAAGCTTGTGGATTCCCTGATTGTGACTCCGCTGGACTCCGCGCCTCCCGCGGGGTTTGGGAGGATGCCGACTCCTTCCATGAGCAGCGATGGTGAATATGCTGACAGGTAAGCTTTATGCGACTGAACCTTTCTGTTTCGCTTCTTCTTTCTGTTCCTTGGGTGTTTTCTGAATCTTTTGTAAGCAGCCACCAAGGTGGTAATGTCCATGATTCGCCTCGTGAGGAGGAACACCAGTCTGCTGCCCCGGAGCATGCGACTGGTACAACTGAAGAGGCGCCACAGGCGAACAATCCTCCGGTGCTGGACCCTTCGACGGCCACCCGGCCGGATGATGCCGCTGATGCGACTGCCGTGGATGCTGATCTGATCCAGCATGTAAGTATCTTCTTTCTTATCTTGCAAATTCTTGTATCGGGTGCGCGAACAGCGCTCCCGATGGGAGTAGCCCCCGAAGATGTGCGTGACTAGAATAGTCGGGTACAGATTTATACTTCTTTTTCCGCAGCCCGTCTATCGTCAGCAGATGGAAACGGCCACCCGCTTCATTCGTCTGGAGCAGGAGGCTAGTCAACTTCGTGCTGCGCTGGAGCAGTCGAAGAGTAAGTATCCCTTGTCGAGTCTTTTGAACTTTCTTCGACTGTCCGCAATTCTGATCTTTTGCTCGGGTGTTCTGCAGAAGACAACCAAGGCTTGGTGAAGCGGGTCCAGCAACTGGAGAAGTCGCTTGAGACCCAGACTGAGGCAGAAAAGGTTCAGGTCGAACGCCTGATTAGCATTGCCACGGCCATTGGTGGTAAGTTCTCGGCTGATAGAAGCCTACTTTTGCCTTTGTTGCCTGCAGGTAACCTTACTATTCGTGTTATTTCTGAATGTAGGTGTTGGTGGTGGTGCTCCCCCTGAAGGGACGTCCAGCGCGAATACCACCTTGTCGGCGGCAGTCGACCTCTGCAACCGGGTTTGCGCGTGCGCCGCGGACGCTGTGAAGAAGTCCTCGAGCGCCCTGGCTAACATCTATGAAGGTGTTTTCCCTGGTCAGGCCGCGCCTAAGGAGGCTGACAAGCTGGCGGCTCCATTTGCTGAGGCGAATGTGATGGCCAACTACACCCGCACCCAGACGGTACGCGGCTCCGAGCTCACCTTCCGTCTGTTACTCGGTCATGGGATCTCGGGTGACTTTGAGGCGGCTGTGAGCGACTTCCCTCGAAGGCCCGATGGAAAGTCCAAGTCCCTGACCAGCGTCAAGGGCAAGGCGACTCAGTTAGCTAAAAAGCTGATTGACACCTTTGAGAGGAAGCTTGCAGAGTCAGCCGCCAAAAAGGGCCGCGCACCGTCGGGTTCTGCCATGTAGTGTTGTAGTAGGGGTCTTCTTTTGTCTTTTGTAATGAAACTTGGTGAAATCAATGGATATGCTGATTCTGTCATGCGACTGTGTTTTTGTCTAGTCTTGTTGAAAATAGTGCTCTCTGATGTTCTTTAAATTGACAGCCTGACGGAAGTGCTCCTCCTGAAGTCGCGGAAGATATCCGTGCGTGCTGGGATGAGGGTACCTCTTCGGCTGCACCTGCGTCTTCGCGTTGTCCGACTCCTCCAGCTCCCTCGCGGAGCAGGAACGATCAGCGAGTGTTTAATTATATGAGGAACAAAATCACTGAACTTGAGTCGAAGCTGCGGAGAACTGAAGTGGAGCTTGACCGCCTCAGGGCGCGTTCCGCTGGGCCGTTCAGTCAGCGCGAACGGTTCCTTCTTGACCATATTGATCTGATATGTCGACAGCTGCAAGGTTTGTGCTCTGGCTGCTTCTCTTTGATTTCTTCATGCTTGTGTTGTTCTGCACCTTGACCCGTTAATTTGCAGTTGTTAATCCCGACTGGCAAGCCGAGAACGCTCGAGTGGACGAGCGCGTGGATAGCGAGGCCACCGGTAACTCGGTCGAAGCTCGCCAGTTCTGGGTACATAAGGGAGAGAGCCGTATACTCGCGCGGATGCTGGATCGCACCTGGCGAGCTGCATTCGTTCTTGAAGGTTGCAGGAAAGCACTCTGGCAGATCAACAAGGTGTTCTTCCCTCTTGACGAACAGCCGGAAGGGTTGCCCGCGCTGCTGGAGAGGTTCCGCAGTAGCAGGGCGTTGAAGGTGGTCGTCTTCAACCAGCTTGTTGCCGGGGCCAACACGGCGTTTGCCTATGTTCGACTGCATCGACCTCATGTTCCCTTGGATAGAATACTTGATGGCTTGCCTAGGGATGTTGATTATGCCGAATCCCTTGAACCCGCACGTCAGGTGATGCGACAGGTCATGAATCATACAGAGCAACGTGTAGGGCCACTGGATGCGCCAAAGGAAGAGCCTGTCGACTAAGAAAAACAGCTTGTTGTATAATGTTAGCTTGTAACATGAATATATGTATGCATGTAAATATGCTGATACGGGGTTAATCCCTAAGTATATGAAAACGTTGTGTCGTGAACTCATAACCCGTGTGGAGCAGCACCCGAGTGTGTTGGGTGGCGTACTTGGTGAGCAAGAGTGCGAACTGAACGTTATATCTTAGGCCTTGACAGCGCAGCCTCCAAGTGCATCGGGTGATGGCCTAGGCTTTCGAGTTAGACCTGTGCGGCGCAGCCCCCGAGTGCATCGGGTGGCAGCCTAGGTTTTCGAGTAGGACTTGCGCGGCGCGAGCCCCCGAGCGCGTTGGGTGGCGGCCGAAGATTTTTGGGTGATGCCTGTTAGACGCAGCCCCCGAGTGATTCGGGTGGCGGCCTAGGCTGACTGAGACCTGTGCAGCGCGAGCCCCCGAGTGCGTCGGGTGGCGGCCGAGGATTTTCGGGTGATGCCTGTACGGCGCAGCCCCCGAGTGGTTCGAGTGGCGGCCTAGGCTGACTGAGACCTGTGCGGCGCGAGCCCCCGAGTGCGTCGAGTGGCGGCCGAGGATTTTCGGGTGATGCCTGTACGGCGCAGCCCCCGAGTGGTTCGAGTGGCGGCCTAGGCTGACTGAGACCTGTGCGGCGCGAGCCCCCGAGTGCGTCGAGTGGCGGCCGAGGATTTTCGGGTGATGCCTGTACGGCGCAGCCCCCGAGTGGTTCGAGTGGCGGCCTAGGCTGACTGAGACCTGTGCGGCGCGAGCCCCCGAGTGCGTCGAGTGGTGGCCGAGGATTTTCGGGTGATGCCTGTACGGCGCAGCCCCCGAGTGGTTCGAGTGGCGGCCTAGGCTGACTGAGACCTGTGCGGCGCGAGCCCCCGAGTGCGTCGAGTGGCGGCCGAGGATTTTCGGGTGATGCCTGTACGGCGCAGCCCCCGAGTGGTTCGAGTGGCGGCCTAGGCTGACTGAGACCTGTGCGGCGCGAGCCCCCGAGTGCGTCGAGTGGCGGCCGAGGATTTTCGGGTGATGCCTGTACGGCGCAGCCCCCGAGTGGTTCGAGTGGCGGCCTAGGCTGACTGAGACCTGTGCGGCGCGAGCCCCCGAGTGGTTCGAGTGGCGGCCTAGGCTGACTGAGACCTGTGCGGCGCGAGCCCCCGAGTGCGTCGAGTGGCGGCCGAGGATTTTCGGGTGTTGCCTGTATGGCGCAGCCCCCGAGTGGTTCGAGTGGCGGCCTAGGTTGCAAAGGAGAGGGTGACACAAAATTTCTTTAATCATCTTTATTTATTCTCGCAAACAGGCCGCCTCATTAAAACCCTTCCAGTCCCCTTAGGTACCCTGGCGAGGGAAAGAGTGCGTAAGAAACCTGCTGCTACTTTGAGTTTACAGTGTAGGGTACATCAGGCGTAGAAGCGGCGTAGCTGTGCCACGTTCCATGGGTTACTGCAAACTGTTCCTGTGGCTTGGTCCTTCAGGCGGTATGCTCCATTGCCGATTGCTTCTGTCACAATGTACGGGCCTTCCCATGGGGAGGCGAGCTTGTGCACTTTCTTCTGCTTGAGTCGAAGGACCAGGTCGCCTGGGACAAAAGATCTGGGTCGCAGTCGTCGACCGTGGTAGTTGCGCAGGTCCTGCTGGTACACTGCTGTGCGGCTGAGGGCGATGTCGCGTGCTTCATCTAGAGTGTCCATGTCATCTTCTAGTGCCTCTTCTGCGTCGGACTCGTCGTAGGCCACGACCCGTGGAGCGTCAAACTTAATGTCACAGGGTAAGACTGCTTCTGCGCCATACACCATAAAGAACGGTGTGTATTGGGTGGATCTGTTCGGCGTGGTGCGTAGGCTCCATAGCACGCTTGGAAGTTCCTCTACCCAGGCTCCTGCAGCTCGCTTCAACGGCACTCGCAGACGCTTCTTTATCCCTTGCTGACTAGGCCGTTGGCCCTTTCGACTTGTCCGTTAGACTGCGGGTGTGAGACGGATGCGTAGCTGAGCTTGATGCCTTGTTCCTCGCAGAAATCTCTGAACTCCTCGGCTGTAAAGTTCGTGCCGTTGTCGGTGATGATACCGTGGGGCACGCCGAATCTGAAGATGATGGACCTGATGAAGTTGACTGCTGAAGTTGCGGTTGAACTTGTGATTGGCACCGCCTCGATCCACTTCGTGAATTTGTCGACTGCCACCAGGAGGTGCGTGTGCCCACCCGGGGAGGACTTCCTGAAGGGACCTACCATGTCGAGTCCCCATTGCGCGAACGGCCATGCAAGTGGGATGGTTTTCAATGCTGATGCAGGTGCGTGAGGTTTGTTGGCGAATTCTTGGCAGCCGACGCACCTTCTTACGAGCTCGACTGCGTCTTGCATTGCAGTGGGCCAGTAAAATCCTGCTCGCAAGGCCTTGGCAACCAGTGCTCGACTGCTTGCATGATGCCCGCAGATTCCAGCGTGGATGTCGAGTAGAATAGCCTGGCCGTCAGATGGATCAATGCACCTTTGGAGTACGCCTGAGATGCTTCGCTTGTAAAGCTCGCCCTTGATGATGGTGAAGCCCTTCGAGCGGCGGACAATGCGCTTTGCTTCGACTGGGTTCTCTGGCAGCCGCTGATGCAGCATGTAGGCCAGATACGGGCTTGTCCATGTGGGTTCGACCAGCATGATCTCCATGGGCTCCTTCTCCGTGCTTTGCGGGTTGGCGGTCGTTGTTGTCGATGCAGGGGGTTCTGGCGGGGGCCGGACCCTGATAGAGCGCTGCGTGATGCACTCGAGGAAGACTCCGGGTGGAACCGGAGCTCGATCTGAGCCGAGGTTGGCGAGGATGTCGGCTTCTTCATTGCTTTCGCGGCCAATGTGTCGCAGCTCGCAGCCGTCGAATTGGCCTTCCAGCTGGTTGTACAGCTCCCTGTATGCTATCATGTTGTCAGCGATGGCGTCGCATTGCTTCATTGTTTGCTGCACCACCAGGTAGGAGTCGCCATAGATCATGAGGCGAGTGGCGCCGCAGTTCTTGGCCATCCGCATGCCGTGGATCAGTGCCTCGTACTCCGCCTCATTGTTGGAGGGTGTTGGAAATTTCATCTGCAGCACGTACTTAAGCTTATCGCCTTTGGGTGATATGAGCACGACTCCCGCTCCGGCTGAGTTGAATTTCTTGGATCCATCGAAGTACATGGTCCATGCAGTCGATAAATCAGGCTCGTCTGGTAGCTGCGCTTCTATCCACTCTGTGGTGAACTCCGGGAGGACCTGAGCCTTGATTGCCTTCGGGTGCACGTACTTCAGCCCCCATGGCCCTAACTCGACAACCCACTTGGCGACTCGCCCTGTCGCGGATGGATTAGTGAGGATGTCTGACAGGGCGGAGGAGCTTACCACCGTTATCGGGTGCTCGGAGAAGTAGTGTACCACCTTCCTTGACGTCATGAAGACGGCGTATGCCAGCTTCTGGTAGTGCGGGTACCTCTGCTTTGACTCTGTTAATACCTCGCTGAGGTAATACACGGGCCGTTGGACGGGATGAGCCCTTCCTTCTTCCTCCCGTTCGACTACGAGAACGGTACTGACCACTCTGTTCGTGGCTGCCACGTAAAGGTACAGTGGTTCATTCTCCTGGGGTGCTACCAGTACTGGAGGGGTTGTCAGGGTCTTCTTCAGCCTGTCAAAGGCATCCTGTGCTTCCTCTGTCCACTCGAATTTGTCCGCCTTTTTCATCAGCTGGTAGAAGGGCAGAGCCTTTTCTCCCAGCTTACTTATGAATCGACTGAGTGCTGCGACTCTGCCGGCTAGACTTTGTACGTCATGGAGTTTTGTTGGTGCAGGCATGTCGAGTATATTTTGCACCTTTTCTGGATTTGCTTCGATTCCTCTCGCAGAGACAAGGTACCCCAGTAGCTCTCCGGCTGGGACGCCGAAAACGCACTTGTCTGGGTTTAACTTGATCTGGTACTTGTCGAGTGCCTCGAAGACCTTGCGGAGGTCGTCGATGAGGGTGTCCTCTTTGCGGGTGGTGATGACGATATCGTCGACGTAGACTTGGACTACCTTCCCGATAAGCTCCTTCAGGCAGGCTTGCATTGTACGCTGGTACGTGGCCCCAGCGTTTTTCAACCCGAAGGGCATCATGGTGTAGCAGAACACACCGTGTGGTGTGATAAACGCCGTCTTCTCTTGGTCTTCGACTGCCATCTTGATCTGCTGGTAGCCTGAGTAGGCATCCAGGAAGGACAGACGTGCGCAGCCCGCAGTCGAGTCGACGATCTGATCAATCCGCGGGAGCGGAAAGTGATCCTTGGGGCAACATTTGTTGATGGCGGTGAAGTCGACGCACATGCGGAGTTTCTTCGTCTTCTTCTTTTCCACCAGTACTGGGTTTGCTACCCACTCTGACTTCTTGATTTCTTTAATAAAACCGGCATGGAGCAGCCGGTCGATCTCCAAACTGATCGCGTCTCTCTTTGGACCCGAAAAGCGCCTCATGGTTTGCTTGACAGGTCTGGCGTCCTTGTGAACGTGTAATCGGTGCTCGGCGAGTTCTCTTGGTATGCCTGGCATATCAGAAGGTTGTCAGGCGAATATCTTCCAGTTTTCGCGCAGGAACTCGACGAGCGCGCTTTCCTATGCGTTGGTCAAGCTTGATGACACCCGAACCACCTTGTCAGCATCTGTCGGGTGTACCTGGTGGGCCCTGGTATCGTCGCTGGTGTTGAACGCCGAGTCCTTGGATGATTTCTTCTTTGGGGGGAAGAGGGTCTTGTCGTTGTCGACTGCCAGCATCTCCAGGTGATCTTCCATCCCAAAGAACTCAGAGATCCTGTTGAACTCGCGGTCGCAGCTGTCGGACCGGTCGAAGTCGCCTCTCACCGTGATGACACCCTTGGGTCCAGGCATCTTGAGCATAAGGTAGGCGTAGTGGGGTATCGCCATGAACCTTGCAAAAGTTGGACGCCCGAGGATGGCGTGGTACTGTGATTTCCAGTCGACCACCTCGAAGTCGATTGCCTCCCTCCGGAAGTTGTCGGGTGTGCCGAAGATCACGTCGAGTGTGATTACTCCCATGGGCGTAACTGCTTGCCCTGGTACTATACCGTGAAAGGTATTAGATGACGGCGTCAGGTTGGAAATTGACCTGTTCATGCGCCTGAGGGTGTCAGCGAAAAGAATGTTGATTCCGCTGCCTCCATCCATGAACACCTTTTTCAAGGTGTACTCCCCGATCTGAGCTTCGACTACCAGAGCGGCGTGCCCGGGCCGTGGTATTGCCGGCGGGTGATCAGCCCTGGAGAAGGTGATGTCTATCTCTGATCCTCTCAGGTACTCGGGTACTGCGGGTGGATTGGTGATTGCCTGAAAGACTTGGCGAGTAATGAGCTTCTGGGTCCTGTTGGAAGGACGCCCCTTCTGTATCATGTTCATCTGCCCGCGTGGTGCTGGGAACACGTTGGCAGGGTCCTGTTGCTGCGGTTGCTGCTGCTGCTGTTGCGGCTGCTGCGGTTGTTGCTGCGGGTAGTAAGCCAGTGCTGCTTGCGCTGGGTTGGCGAGTGGAGGAGCTTGTGGTGCGTTGATTGCCAGCTGTCCCGCGACTGGTTGCCCCGCGGGTGATGCTTGATGAATCTGCTGCCCGTCCGTAGCAAGTACGCGCGTGAAGGCCCTGGCCAGCCGTTGCGCCTTCTTGCAGTCCTTCAACAGGTGTCGGGATCCCCACTTGCCTGTTTCCGGGTCCTTGAACATATGGTGCCTGCAAGGTTGCTGTAGCTCTTCCTCATCCGTGAGTATGCGTCTGCGCCACTCGCGCTTGCGACTGCCATCTCCGCGGTAGCCGCTGCCTCCACCTTGGTTGTATCCTCTATCACTGCCACCGCCTTGGCTGTATCCTCTATCGTTGCCACCGCCTTGGCTATATCCTCTATCGTTGCCACCGCCTTGGCTATATCCTCTATCGTTCTCACGGGGGGTTTCGAATCCCGCCGCTACTAACTCTATTGAGTCGTGGCCGATAAAGCGTGGTTTCTTTTTCAGTCGACCCTCTCGCCAGTTGCTGGGTTGGGGATCTGGCATTGAGTCACGGACGGAGTCTTCCCCATCTGCCCATTGGTTGGCGATCTGCATGAGGTCTATCATATTCTTCGGCCTGAGCCTACCAAGTTCTTCGCGAAGGTCGCGGCGGGTGAGGCCGTAGATGAATGCATCCATGACTCTGTCCTCCGAGGTGGCTCCATCCATGGTGTTGCGGAGCAGGGTCCACCGTTGGATGTATGAACGGAGTCGCTCCTCATGGCCCTGTTTGCAAGCTTGGAGCTCGATGAGGGTGGTTGGCCTTGCGTAAGTTCCCAGGAAACCTTTTATGAATGCAGTCCTGAATTCCTCCCAAGTCCTGAAGGCATCCTTCGGCTGCGTGTTGAGCCACCCGCGGGCGGACCCCGTGAGCATCAGCTGGATGTACTGCATGGCGGTAGTCGAATTACCACCTTGGCAGCTGCATGCGATGAGGTAGTCGTCTAGCCAATCCTGCGGGTGCTGCTTTCCGTCGTACTTTTGTGTCTCCGCCGTCAGCTTGAAGCCTTTGGGCATCTTCGTGTTGCGAATATTTATACTGAAACACGGGGCTCCACGTGGCTCGTGGTCTTCATCATCGTCGAGTAGTCCTGCGTCTCGCAGTCGACGGGCACGGTCTATCCTTCTCTGTGTGACGACGTTGCGGCCATCCTCGCCGGGCTGCAGTTGTCGCAGTCGAATCGGTTCCCGATCTGCCGCTGGTGCGACTCCACGGTCACGACGTCCTCGTTCTTCGTACATTCCTTCGACTGGTTCTCCCCTTGACAAGGCTTCCTCGACTTGCCTCAAGGCTTGGATCTGCTGCCTGTGTACGCGGGCGTTGGCGCTTCCTTCCGGCGGCTGCATGACCCGCAAATAGGTCTCGACTCCCATAAGCGCAGAGGCGGGTGTTCTGGGGATGGGTATTCCGTCCTCGTCTTCCAAGAAAGACGACTCCAAGTTGCGGGTGAGGTGGATGCGATCTTCCTCGTGCACCCGCGGCATGCGAGTTCTGTGCCTTCCTTCTTGATTGACTTCTTCTGATCCAGACCTGAACGAGAGCGCTGCCCTCCTGGCACTCGACTCGTCGGCTAGCTCCTTGCGCCGGGCCAACTCGGCTCTATCCTGTTTGATTCGTTCGGCTTCCTTCCAGAGCAAGTACTGGACCGCCTGTCGATCTTCCTGTGGATCTTCCGGGGCAGGGAACGTGCCATCGTCCACGTGCTTCTGTGCCCTAATCGCCAGCTCCCGGGTAATGGTAAGTTTCGTCACCTTGTCTTGCAGGGTGACTTCCATGGGGTACACGGGTGCTGACGGACCGACCATGTAGACTTGCGCGGGGTAGACCCGTCGAGTGGGGCTGATGCTCCCTGTCGTGCTTCCTTCATCTGAGCTGTACTCGTTGTCAAAGATCACAGCAACGTGGTGGGTACCACGGTCGCTGCTACTGGCGGCTGCCCGATGCGTAGATGCGATCGGCGCAGTCGAAACTGGTGCGGATCTTGGCTGGCGCCCGAACAGGTAGGTCGGAGTGGACTTGACTCGCCCCGTGGCCGCAACAGATGCGTTTTTCTTGGCACCCGCAGATGCGATCGCCGCAGTCGAAGCTGATGTAGTCGAAGTAGACGCAGTCGCCTTGACCGCGGCAGATGCGATCTTCGCGACCGGTGAAGGCATGGTCGGCGCAGTTGATGTAGACGCAGATGGCGATGTAGATGCGATCTCCGTAATCTTCACGGCGGGTGAGGTTGCGATCCGTGCAGCCGCCATGGATGCAGGCGCCTCCATTGAGCGCAGGGCGGCCTGCGTAGGGCGGAGGGTTCCGCGACTGTCCACCAGATAGCGCAGACTACCAAAGGTAATCCACGTGCTCTGTTGGAATCCGGCGTAAGCCGAAAGATCCGCCGGCGAGTGCTCGACGTACTCGAGGAAGCCGGTGTAGATCGACTCCCTCGCGCTGATGGCGTTGTTGGTTGCGGATGAGGCCGGCATGATCACGACTCCAGCGATCTGTTCTTTCCCACAGACGGCGCCAATTGACGAGCTTGTGGCTCGGCAAATCCCTGGGTCGAGTACCCCGGGTTGATTGAGGGAGAAAGAGAGAGATCAGGCTGGTGAACACGACGGCTAACAGGGGGCGATTTACCCAGGTTCGGCCCCTCGAGTTGAGGTAAAGACCTACTCCTGCTTGTCTGGAATTATAGATTGGTGGCTACAATGCGGTGTTCAATGATTCGATGCCCTAGACGGCGCACCCTCCCGGCCTTTATACTACAGGCCGGGTCTCGGGTGGACGGTGCGATTGCACGTACAAAATATGGAAACCTCCTCACCGACCTAATGTCGACTACTTGTTGTATACGGAATCCTTCTTGGGCTTCGCTGGGCCTTCCTTGGCGTGACCCAAGTACCATCACCGTGGGTGACCCGAAAGGTAGCCCCACGACACACTCCATCTCTGGTGATTATTCAATAATTGTGATCTATTTCACATGACGAGTTGGCCTCACTACAGGAACGCGGAGCTACGCCAACGGCCTTTTGTCGTGGCCGTCGGCGTAAGGAGCGAGTTGGACTGCGCAGAAAAATGGCCGTCGGCATAGATTAACCATCGGCGTATATTGCTACGCCAACAGCAAAGCCGTCGGCATAGCTATATTTTTTTTTTCTGTTTTTCATTGAATATAAAATAATTCGTATCTTTAAATCCGTAAAGCGAAATTTAACAAATAAAATGTCTAAATTGATTAGAAAAATGAGAGGAATCCAAATATGACATCCATATCGTCAGAGCAAACTATCACACACTTGTAGTTTAAATTTCTATTACTTTCCGAAAAGCAACATAAAGTCGTTTAAGTAGGCGAAATTAGTTGGAAAGCGAGAAAATTCCTAATACTTGGGGATTATCCATCATATATGTACTACTATTTGTGAAAATTAAATGGGTGTCATTTTTCAACATATTTTTGGTACTTACTTCACAAAAAATGTTATTTTGACACTTAAAAAATGAAAAATGATATTTGGAAAAATAATTTGGAAACTGAATTGAAAGAACATCTCTTAGTTTTGGTGATTTAATGTGGGGACCCCGGACTAGCTGCCCGAAATACCCTTGTGCCTACATCAGCGATCCCATGATCAGTGTGTCGCTGAGCACAATCAAACTGGTAATCAAGGAACATCCATAATTACCGAAGGAATATACTTACTTGATTGAAGTCATAATCTTCAATAGGTATTTGCAGCGGAAATCACCATACAGCGTGGAGCCCAAGTCATTCACCTTAACCCTACAGGCAACTGACTGGGAAGCGCCCTAATTCGCATTGACGTCAGTTCCGTCTCCTCCTTCAAGCTGCTCTTCTTTAAAATCTGGCTAAGACAATAGCCAGGGACGAAACCATTATGAGTACAATGGGAATTGTACTCGCAAACTACCCCCGAAAGAGCATGCACTACCCTTTTCTTTTTTTGTTTATAGTTTGAGTAAAACTTTGTTTGCTTTGAAAACTCTAATCTTTATTGAAAAGAGAATGATAGACTTTTGTTCAATAAAACTTTGTCTGAAAACTCTATAACTTTGGTTGAAGTAAAATAAGAGAAATTTTATAACTTTTCATAAACCTTGTATATTTTTCAAAATATCTATAGCCTTTGTTAAAGAAAACGAAAAGAAGGCTTTAGATTCTTTTTTTTTTTCCATAAAACTGTCTTTGTAAGGAGTTTTCTTTTAAAACATTTTTCCCGAAAAATAGCTGTTTGTTAAAATAAGAAGTCCCTTTTTAAAAACGTTTTTCCTGGAAAATCACCATTTTGCTTATTTATCCAAAACTCCTCCTTTTTCCCGACCATGTCTCATCATGGTCCAATTATTTCCAACAACTCATACCAGCACATTGGCATAGTTGCCTAAAACATCCTTCACATCATTTTCTCTTTTAAATCTCAAACCTTTTTCCAAAACTTGCACATCTTTGTAAAACTTTGCACATGGTCTAGTAGGGCCTCCCAACTGTCCATATCCGAGGACTCGGCTATTCGAATAGTTTTTACCCTCTGCAGAGGTAGCACGCTTTTCCCACACCCATCCGGTAGCTCATCGTGTCTGCCACGTCCCGCCATACAAGGTGTATGCGAAGTTGAACCACCGGCCATAGCCTTTCCTTTGCTCATGCTAGTATAGGACCCTACCCTTACGAATTCATCATTCCTCCGACACCTAGTACAGGATCCCCCGTCGAGGAACCTAGATGTGAGGACTCGTAGTTTTCTCCGGCGACCCAAAGGTGGCATCTTCAATCCCTCAATCCATCAGATTGCCGGGACCCGGGTCAGGGGTTAGGTCGCAATGACCCTCCCCTCATGCATAACGGAGTCATCTCCGTCGATGAGGTATCCCATACTAATATGAGCAAACTATATGACTACGCCCGTTCCCATATTTGGGTAGATGTGGTCGCACAGATTATCGGCTGGTCGACGTAAGTACTAGGACACAATGTGCATTTTTCATAAACATCACCATTTATCACTTCTCCACTTCCATACCGACCATTCGGCATGTCATCATCAACTAGGTACTTTAAAAAGGAGTTTGGAATAAACCATATTTTTTTTCCCATACTATAGTTTGAAAAGGAATTTTTCCCACCCAATACTTCCATATAGGGTGTCAAAGTAATATACTTGTATTTTTGGAAAAGGGTTTTCAAAATCATAGCTTTGGTGGCAAAAGCCACTTAAGTCATTTATGCTCTTTATGGGTAAAACATGTAAATCAAAATATAGACGTATATAAATGCAAGCTCAGTGAAGTAGCTTGCCTGTTTCCCGCATAATGTCTCTGGACTTGATACTCTTGATCAAAGAAATAAACTCCGGTGCTTATCCAATAAATCCTTTCCAATATCGTCCAGGTAGCGTTTATATCTAGCGTCGCAAACAGGAAAGAACACAATCAACACACAGTAGGACACTCCAACAACAAACATCAAGCAACACTAACAAACAACAATCACGTGAGAGGATTATTATTTAACAAACAAGTTGGGCAATCACCTCACTACTCATGTTTAAAAGTTATGTTTAAAGTTGTGATGAAGCATCTTTATTCAATTAGGAAATACTTCAGACAAAAGTTAATCCACCAATTACTTTCTTTAATTCTAAATATCTTACCAAGCTATGGTAGAGATATTGCTAGATACTCAAGCTAGTACTCACTTAAGACAACCAAGTTTAACAAGCAAAGCAATTACATTAATCACATAAAGTAATCTAATAAACAAGCAACATATACCATTTCTAAATTACTCAATCAAGCATCACAACATCTATCAAGCATCACACATAGCTACTGCACTCACAAAGCCACACAATTTGAATTCAATTTAATTGAATTATCTATTATTTAATTGTGTCACAATTATGGCAGAAACTAGGGTTTCATGTTTAATTGCATAACTTGAGTTCTGTTGGTCACAAAAATGTGAACTAAAATTCTATGGATAGCTACTGATGTGTAGAAGCTAATCCAATTGGATTTAATTCAATTTGAGTTATTAAACTCCCTGTATAAATGTTTTAATCCAGAAAGTTCATTCTCTTGTTTTTGCTACAACTCAAGTTAATTTTACTCAAAAGTTAAATCCTTTTAGGGATAGCTAGTATTTCTTATATGTGATCTAACAAAATTGGTTTGACCTCATTTGGATTAGTAGAGTATCAGAAACAAACAAGTTTAGGTTTTATACCTTCTGTTGCATTTTGGATATCATTATTTATTTATTAATCTAAATGGGGTGAAACCACTTTAGTTAGTTAGATAATTTCATAAGCTTTCCAGAACATTTTCATTTGCTATTTTTAGATTCTTAGATCTCAAGTTATTGGTTTTCAAATTCTAATCAAATTTCTGACAGAAGTTTTTATCATTTTAAGTGTTAACAACTAGCTGATTTGATAATTTCATTCTGACTTGACCACAACATCAAATGGATTCAAACCAGTGGCATTGGGCTCACTAGTTGATATACTTTTAATAAAATTTTAGTTTGATAATTTTGGTTAAACCAATCTCTGGGAAGCATCTCCCAAAGTTGGTACCAAAATAACTTTTCTGTGTTTTTCAGTTAAAACTAACACATTTGTCATTTTTGTTTCTAATGGAAAACTTGTCCAACAAGGATCATGGCCTGCATCTATGCAAATAGGGCATGTTATACTAGCTACAACATTTTAGTTTGATATTTTTAGGCCACTAGATAAATGGGAAATTTCATGGCAAGTTGACAATCTTTTGTTATTTCATGTGAGAGAATTAACTGATTAGCTATCTTCCTTAATTTAGATCTTTTACATAGATTTTATTTTGGGGTTCACATCACTTGGTCATGGCAGTACTCTAACCATACTAACATGACATGCCACTACTAACATCCAAATAACTCTAGGTTAATTGCTAGGATTAGATTAAAACCCTAAGAAGAAATCTGTTTTCAGAAGTTTCTGAAAACAGTTAGAACATAGATTCTTGGCCTCAAGTTTCCATCAAGCTAGACTGATTATTTTGGAAATATAAAAGTTTCATATGAATCTATGGAACTAGATCTATCCAACCATATCAAGTTTATAAATTTTAGTGGAGCATATTCACCAGAGTTTGCAAGCAAAGGTGGGTACTCTAAACAGATTTCCAGCACTTAGCAGATTTCATCAAATTCCAGAAACGGGCGGGAACAAACTGTGGCCGTTGATCAACAGATCAACGGCTCACAGCCATCACCTAGCTCCCGACGGGGAGAGAGACAGAGACGGAGGGGAGATGACCGGGGAAGCTACCTGCCGGCGGTGATCGACGGCGGCGAGGGTGCAGGGCGGTGGAGGAGGTCTGGGGCGCGGCTTGGTGGAGTTGTACGGCTCGAGGACGTCCAAGGCATCAGCGGTGAGCAGCACGGCCACGAGGCCGTCGTCGTCAACCTTGGACGGTGGCGGAGCTCGCGGACGATGCAGGGCAGCAGCAGCCCTGCTGCAGCGTCTCCGCCCTCCTGGGGGTGTGCTAGAGGTGGTGGAGTGGAGGGAAGTGCTGGGGTGGTGTGGTGTGGGCGAATTGGAGCTCGGGCGTCTCCTTTTATAGCCGGAGCCCGGTCCATGGTGGACACGGTGCTACGGCGGTGCAGGGGACAGCTGGGCATGTCCGTGTGGTCGAGGCGAGTACGGGGGTGCGGCGGAGGTGGTCGCTTGGTCGGGGGAGGTAGGGGAAAGAGGCGTGCGTCCGCGCCGCCCATGGTCGGCCTCGGCGCGCGGCGCGCTCTGGCGCGGGCAGGGGCACGCGAGCGGGGGCTCCGGGTGGTGTTGGTCATGTCCAGCAGCGGCATAGGGGAGGGGTGGAGTAGTAGGGTGCGGCGTTAGGCTAGCTAGGGTGCTGGACTGTCTCCTCCACAGAGGCGGACATGGCGGCATGGTCACAGGGGCTCGTGCTCCCTGGCGATGGTGAATGGCGCGACCAAATTGGTCTGTCTCCAGTGCTCTTTGATGCGTGGCATAGCTCGGTGGGGTGAGAGGGGTGAGAGGGGGGCCGAATTGGTGCGGGATTGCACCAATTTGAGCTCGAATTCGGAGTCGAATTTCTTAGTTTAGGAAGAACAGGGTGGTGCTCACCACCTGTTCGACAGAATGCTTGAACCAAAGTTTAATTCGAATTTTTGAAATTCATTTTCATAGTTTGCTTCACATATGTTTACCAGGATTTTTAGTTCTATTTTGGGAATTATTGGGCAGTTGCAACATGGCTCATTTTGTGATTTTAGAAAGGTCAAAGAAGGATTTTGGATATTAAATTTGGACTTTCGAAATTATTGTTTTGAAGAGGAAAAGATGTAAGAGCAAAGTGGGAGTGATCATCAGGTCACCCCACTGAATCTTTATTTTGAAAATAAAATAATTTCCTTACTTAAAGAAATTTATGTGACACTTGCCTCATGATTTAATGTGGTGATGTTTTTATTTTATTTCTTTTCCTTTCCTCATATTTCTATTTAACAATCACACACATCAAAACACAACAATATTCACATCACAACCATGACCACACAATTCAAACCATATGAATTAATCACACCACCATTCCCATAACTAATAATACTATCTTATAAAAATGATCACACTCAATTATGACAAGATGATGTTTAAAGAATATCTCCGATCACCACTTAATAGTTTTCAAAAAGGTTTGATAAAGAGAAATATGTGGGGTAATATATTTCCCACTAGGGTTATTTTCAAATTGAGTGGAAATCAGAGTTTATAAAATGGGAGTTGCATATACATGCAAAATATCATGGTTGGCAATAGATAGGAGATAACATATAGATCTCCATATTTTTGGGAACACATAATTTTGGAAATACTTTTGCTTTCTCAACTAAAGGGTATTTTAGTTGCAGCTGAAATCAAACATCATTGAAATAAACTTTGGCCAAAATAAGATTGGAAAAGATATATGGAATTTACTCTTGTCATAACATGATCACCAAGGTTTAATATGTTTTTATCTTGGTTGGACTCTTGGGTGGATATTTACCAGTCAAACAAGCATATACATCAAGTCACACAAGGTCAAACAGAACAATATACAGAAAAACACAATCAATAGTGAAGTATTTCAAAAGTTTTTGTTGGTTCTGAATTTTGGGTCTTGTTAAATTCTTATTATAAATTTGGGATGTTACAAATCCTTCCCCCCTTAAAATAAATCTCGTCCCGAGATTTGCCCGGGGGTACAGGGGAGTACGAGGGCACGGGTTCTGGGCTGGTTAACTTCTGAGGTTGTTGCTTCTTCAGTGAGGTTGCCAGGTGAGATCTTGACAATTTGATGTTGCGAGGTCGTTCCTTGTCGATGATTTTCTCTGATGGGTTCAGATCCTGGATGATAGGGTGGACTTGGCGATCGATGCTGTTGGATAGTCTTGGTTGGCTGTTTTCAGTTTCTACGAGGCTGAGGCGCAAGGAACTAATTACCACGTTCTTGTCTACCTATTGCTGGTCTCCCCCCCTTAAAAAGGGGTTTTTAATCGGTCTTGCTGAAGTTTGCAGTTGGAGTTGACTTGGAGGCATTGTACTTCTTGACGATCTTCTTCTCGGTTGTCACTCCATGGTGCTTGGGGTCGGTGCAGATATCACTTCCTGATATTGTCGCCTTACGAGGGTTGCAGGAAGAGACGCATGGTTTCCAGGATGCGTCGAGTCTACGTACTCGACTCTCTCCGGTTTCTAGTTAGAAAAAGGATGTTATAAACGTCTAAATTCATCTGGACTTGCCTGGTGGTTGATGTTGTCCACAGCAGGTGCTTACGTCGTTTGATTCTTCTGGGTATTCCATTGGTTATTTGTCTTCAGGCTTGTCCTTCTTCAGCTGAGTAAAGGAGGAACTTATTGCTGACTTCCTTGGTTCTTGAGCTTCATGAAGCGTTGGTAAGAATCTTAAGAAGTACAGTCTAGATTATCGAGCTTCCAGAGGAATCTAAAAGTCAGTACAAGGACCCTAAAGGTAAGTGGTTTGGTCTGCTGTTCGACAAGGGTACAAGGGTTGCATTCTCATTTAACCCTAAAAAGTTAGATAAAGGCTTCATGTCAACAGTCGCTGCTCGTGCTTTCTTGAATCCTCCTTCGGTGTGATTGGTCGAGGCCAGTTGAAAAGGATGATTGCTAGATAGGTGACGTTGATGGTGCTTGCTTCTTGGTTCAATTCCGCGCAGATGATCTTCAGTGTTGATCGACTTCGGCCTTGATGATGGCGATCTTCTCACTACCAACTATATGTGATTCTTTCTATATCACCTCTCTTTTTGTCAAAACTTGTGGTTTGATAAGGCCAGTTAGTACGGTCACAAACCGGGGTTAGATGTTAATCTAGGTTTTGGTAAGTTTTGTTCAAAAAGTCACGGCTTAATGGACTTTAGAAAAATTAGTGAAGAATCTTCACACCAGTTGTTTTCCAAACAGGTACCTCTGTCTTTCTTGTTTCGACTAGTTGAGCCGTGTTGAACTAAGATTTTTTTTTTTTTTGTTCCGCAGATGACGTCGATGGCGTCCTTTTTTTCCTGGGGTAACTTCATGTTGACGATCTTTGAAGTTGGTTTCCTTCGGGTTGGTTGGTGGCGATCTCCCTTGGATGAGTCTTGCGCTTGAGGCTTCATATAATCTTCAGAAAATCAGCGGCAGGCTAGGGTTCTCATCCATCTTTCCCAAGTTTGCGGTGATAGGTAGGAGTTAGTTTTATTTCACGGGACAATTTAGGTGAGCCAACCTAGCAAGGTTAGCGCAAGGGATTAAGGTGCCACTAACTGCTCGTCAAGCGGGTAGGTACATGATCCTCTTTGAAACCCATCATTACCGTCAGTCTCTGAGCTCGAATCTTCATAGCAATTTTCATGCACTCCTTGAGTTCCTCTCGTTACCAATCCTAAATGAGTCTCCTTATATCCTCGTTTCATGTCAAGGTTTGTGGTCCTAGAAGATTAGTTGGTACTATCATGGACTTGAGTTAGTGGTTATCCTAAGGTTAGATACGATAAGTTGGTGTGGTATTCTTGTAATTTCACAAGTTAATTTTGTGAGGTGGGGGCTCGTGTCTTCACGAGGTTGGCGTACAATTGCAGCTTCCTTCAAGATCTTGACGCACTTTCTCCAGATGGTGCATGAAGTCCATTGTCTGACTCGTCGGTTAGGTGACCAAAATCTCCGGCTATTTGGCTAAGGATCGGGGGTCTTTTGTATCTTGCGGAACTGTCAGATCTTAACGGGAGATGGTTTAGATGAGAGGGAAAACATTTTAGAAAGATTTCCCTTGGCGGGTTTATATCCGCAACAAGGTACAACTATGGCGAAGAGTTAAAAATTGTTCTCTCTTTTTTTTTTTTTTTTGTTAGGTGGCAAAAGGGAAACTAAACTTTCCTTTTTATCAAAACTCCTTTTCCCATCTCACAAACAACACACAAGCAGAGTTCACACAAGCAAGGTGCACACAGGGTACGTCTAGTACCAACAGACGCCTAATACTCGTGGTAGTCGGGGTAACCAAGGTTCCTATCATGAGTTTTTCCTAGGGGTCTTTGTCGAACATTGTTGGTGGAGTCTTCATCTTAACACCTTAGTCTTCAGCTGGAGAAATTGAGGTCGTCGAAGTTACAACTTGAGTAGAATTTTTGATGTTGAGCTGAGGTCTTCGGAAGTCTCTTGCTTTGTTGACATTGACGATCTGGGCATTTGCGAATCAATCACCTTGATGTTGAATGTCGAGGATTTGGGATGGAACCTTCTTCTCCTTCTGGCTACTGGTTAGTTAGGTCTCACTTGGTTCATCGTCGAGTATGTATGTGGGTTTTGAATGAAGGTAAGATAATAGAAGAATGCCTTTGAAATTCTTAGAATAGAGGGGTAAGACTTTGAAATATTTGAGGAGATGAGAGGAGCGAAGCCATTTTTAGACTTCTCTGGATAAAAATTATTTTGGTAGAAATATATTTTTTTAACAAAAGTATTTGCTTTCCTAACTAACGTCCATGCTAACTAAGGTCTCCTACAGTCAGGATTGCTCTGATACCAAGTCTGTGGGGACCCCGGACTAGCTGTCCGAAATACCCTTGTGCCTACATCAGCGATCCCATGATCAGTGTGTCGCTGAGCACAATCAAACTGGTAATCAAGGAACATCCATAATTACCGAAGGAATATACTTACTTGATTGAAGTCATAATCTTCAATAGGTATTTGCAGCGGAAATCACCATACAGCGTGGAGCCCAAGTCATTCACCTTAACCCTACAGGCAACTGACTGGGAAGCGCCCTAATTCGCATTGACGTCAGTTCCGTCTCCTCCTTCAAGCTGCTCTTCTTTAAAATCTGGCTAAGACAATAGCCAGGGACGAAACCATTATGAGTACAATGGGAATTGTACTCGCAAACTACCCCCGAAAGAGCATGCACTACCCTTTTCTTTTTTTGTTTATAGTTTGAGTAAAACTTTGTTTGCTTTGAAAACTCTAATCTTTATTGAAAAGAGAATGATAGACTTTTGTTCAATAAAACTTTGTCTGAAAACTCTATAACTTTGGTTGAAGTAAAATAAGAGAAATTTTATAACTTTTCATAAACCTTGTATATTTTTCAAAATATCTATAGCCTTTGTTAAAGAAAACGAAAAGAAGGCTTTAGATTCTTTTTTTTTTCCATAAAACTGTCTTTGTAAGGAGTTTTCTTTTAAAACATTTTTCCCGAAAAATAGCTGTTTGTTAAAATAAGAAGTCCCTTTTTAAAAACGTTTTTTCCTGGAAAATCACCATTTTGCTTATTTATCCAAAACTCCTCCTTTTTCCCGACCATGTCTCATCATGGTCCAATTATTTCCAACAACTCATACCAGCACATTGGCATAGTTGCATAAAACATCCTTCACATCATTTTCTCTTTTAAATCTCAAACCTTTTTCCAAAACTTGCACATCTTTGTAAAACTTTGCACATGGTCTAGTAGGGCCTCCCAACTGTCCATATCCGAGGACTCGGCTATTCGAATAGTTTTTACCCTCTGCAGAGGTAGCACGCTTTTCCCACACCCATCCGGTAGCTCATCGTGTCTGCCACGTCCCGCCATACAAGGTGTATGCGAAGTTGAACCACCGGCCATAGCCTTTCCTTTGCTCATGCTAGTATAGGACCCTACCCTTACGAATTCATCATTCCTCCGACACCTAGTACAGGATCCCCCGTCGAGGAACCTAGATGTGAGGACTCGTAGTTTTCTCCGGCGACCCAAAGGTGGCATCTTCAATCCCTCAATCCATCAGATTGCCGGGACCCGGGTCAGGGGTTAGGTCGCAATGACCCTCCCCTCATGCATAACGGAGTCATCTCCGTCGATGAGGTATCCCATACTAATATGAGCAAACTATATGACTACGCCCGTTCCCATATTTGGGTAGATGTGGTCGCACAGATTATCGGCTGGTCGACGTAAGTACTAGGACACAATGTGCATTTTTCATAAACATCACCATTTATCACTTCTCCACTTCCATACCGACCATTCGGCATGTCATCATCAACTAGGTACTTTAAAAAGGAGTTTGGAATAAACCATATTTTTTTTCCCATACTATAGTTTGAAAAGGAATTTTTCCCACCCAATACTTCCATATAGGGTGTCAAAGTAATATACTTGTATTTTTGGAAAAGGGTTTTCAAAATCATAGCTTTGGTGGCAAAAGCCACTTAAGTCATTTATGCTCTTTATGGGTAAAACATGTAAATCAAAATATAGACGTATATAAATGCAAGCTCAGTGAAGTAGCTTGCCTGTTTCCCGCATAATGTCTCTGGACTTGATACTCTTGATCAAAGAAATAAACTCCGGTGCTTATCCAATAAATCCTTTCCAATATCGTCCAGGTAGCGTTTATATCTAGCGTCGCAAACAGGAAAGAACACAATCAACACACAGTAGGACACTCCAACAACAAACATCAAGCAACACTAACAAACAACAATCACGTGAGAGGATTATTATTTAACAAACAAGTTGGGCAATCACCTCACTACTCATGTTTAAAAGTTATGTTTAAAGTTGTGATGAAGCATCTTTATTCAATTAGGAAATACTTCAGACAAAAGTTAATCCACCAATTACTTTCTTTAATTCTAAATATCTTACCAAGCTATGGTAGAGATATTGCTAGATACTCAAGCTAGTACTCACTTAAGACAACCAAGTTTAACAAGCAAAGCAATTACATTAATCACATAAAGTAATCTAATAAACAAGCAACATATACCATTTCTAAATTACTCAATCAAGCATCACAACATCTATCAAGCATCACACATAGCTACTGCACTCACAAAGCCACACAATTTGAATTCAATTTAATTGAATTAACCATTATTTAATTGTGTCACAATTATGGCAGAAACTAGGGTTTCATGTTTAATTGCATAACTTGAGTTCTGTTGGTCACAAAAATGTGAACTAAAATTCTATGGATAGCTACTGATGTGTAGAAGCTAATCCAATTGGATTTAATTCAATTTGAGTTATTAAACTCCCTGTATAAATGTTTTAATCCAGAAAGTTCATTCTCTTGTTTTTGCTACAACTCAAGTTAATTTTACTCAAAAGTTAAATCCTTTTAGGGATAGCTAGTATTTCTTATATGTGATCTAACAAAATTGGTTTGACCTCATTTGGATTAGTAGAGTATCAGAAACAAACAAGTTTAGGTTTTATACCTTCTGTTGCATTTTGGATATCATTATTTATTTATTAATCTAAATGGGGTGAAACCACTTTAGTTAGTTAGATAATTTCATAAGCTTTCCAGAACATTTTCATTTGCTATTTTTAGATTCTTAGATCTCAAGTTATTGGTTTTCAAATTCTAATCAAATTTCTGACAGAAGTTTTTTATCATTTTAAGTGTTAACAACTAGCTGATTTGATAATTTCATTCTGACTTGACCACAACATCAAATGGATTCAAACCAGTGGCATTGGGCTCACTAGTTGATATACTTTTAATAAAATTTTAGTTTGATAATTTTGGTTAAACCAATCTCTGGGAAGCATCTCCCAAAGTTGGTACCACAATAACTTTTCTGTGTTTTCAGTTAAAACTAACACATTTGTCATTTTTGTTTCTAATGGAAAACTTGTCCAACAAGGATCATGGCCTGCATCTATGCAAATAGGGCATGTTATACTAGCTACAACATTTTAGTTTGATATTTTTAGGCCACTAGATAAATGGGAAATTTCATGGCAAGTTGACAATCTTTTGTTATTTCATGTGAGAGAATTAACTGATTAGCTATCTTCCTTAATTTAGATCTTTTACATAGATTTTATTTTGGGGTTCACATCACTTGGTCATGGAAGTACTCTAACCATACTAACATTACATGCCACTACTAACATCCAAATAACTCTAGGTTAATTGCTAGGATTAGATTAAAACCCTAAGAAGAAATCTGTTTTCAGAAGTTTCTGAAAACAGTTAGAACATAGATTCTTGGCCTCAAGTTTCCATCAAGCTAGACTGATTATTTTGGAAATATAAAAGTTTCATATGAATCTATGGAACTAGATCTATCCAACCATATCAAGTTTATAAATTTTAGTGGAGCATATTCACCAGAGTTTGCATGCAAAGGTGGGTACTCTAAACAGATTTCCAGCACTTAGCAGATTTCATCAAATTCCAGAAACGGGCGGGAACAAACTGTGGCCGTTGATCAACAGATCGACGGCTCACAGCCATCACCTAGCTCCCGACGGGGAGAGAGACAGAGACGGAGGGGAGATGACCGGGGAAGCTACCTGCCGGCGGTGATCGACGGCGGCGAGGGTGCAGGGCGGTGGAGGAGGTCTGGGGCGCGGCTTGGTGGAGTTGTACGGCTCGAGGACGTCCAAGGCATCAGCGGTGAGCAGCACGGCCACGAGGCCGTCGTCGTCAACCTTGGACGGTGGCGGAGCTCGCGGACGATGCAGGGCAGCAGCAGCCCTGCTGCAGCGTCTCCGCCCTCCTGGGGGTGTGCTAGAGGTGGTGGAGTGGAGGGAAGTGCTGGGGTGGTGTGGTGTGGGCGAATTGGAGCTCGGGCGTCTCCTTTTATAGCCGGAGCCCGGTCCATGGTGGACACGGTGCTACGGCGGTGCAGGGGACAGCTGGGCATGTCCGTGTGGTCGAGGCGAGTACGGGGGTGCGGCGGAGGTGGTCGCTTGGTCGGGGGAGGTAGGGGAAAGAGGCGTGCGTCCGC
Source organism: Puccinellia tenuiflora (assembly GCA_012064385.1). NCBI lineage: Eukaryota > Viridiplantae > Streptophyta > Magnoliopsida > Poales > Poaceae > Puccinellia > Puccinellia tenuiflora. The sequence goes on from QRDG01000084.1 coordinate 606,406, forward strand.
GCCGCCCATGGTCGGCCTCGGCGCGCGGCGCGCTCTGGCGCGGGCAGGGGCACGCGAGCGGGGGCTCCGGGTGGTGTTGGTCATGTCCAGCAGCGGCATAGGGGAGGGGTGGAGTAGTAGGGTGCGGCGTTAGGCTAGCTAGGGTGCTGGACTGTCTCCTCCACAGAGGCGGACATGGCGGCATGGTCACAGGGGCTCGTGCTCCCTGGCGATGGTGAATGGCGCGACCAAATTGGTCTGTCTCCAGTGCTCTTTGATGCGTGGCATAGCTCGGTGGGGTGAGAGGGGTGAGAGGGGGGCCGAATTGGTGCGGGATTGCACCAATTTGAGCTCGAATTCGGAGTCGAATTTCTTAGTTTAGGAAGAACAGGGTGGTGCTCACCACCTGTTCGACAGAATGCTTGAACCAAAGTTTAATTCGAATTTTTGAAATTCATTTTCATAGTTTGCTTCACATATGTTTACCAGGATTTTTAGTTCTATTTTGGGAATTATTGGGCAGTTGCAACATGGCTCATTTTGTGATTTTAGAAAGGTCAAAGAAGGATTTTGGATATTAAATTTGGACTTTCGAAATTATTGTTTTGAAGAGGAAAAGATGTAAGAGCAAAGTGGGAGTGATCATCAGGTCACCCCACTGAATCTTTATTTTGAAAATAAAATAATTTCCTTACTTAAAGAAATTTATGTGACACTTGCCTCATGATTTAATGTGGTGATGTTTTTATTTTATTTCTTTTCCTTTCCTCATATTTCTATTTAACAATCACACACATCAAAACACAACAATATTCACATCACAACCATGACCACACAATTCAAACCATATGAATTAATCACACCACCATTCCCATAACTAATAATACTATCTTATAAAAATGATCACACTCAATTATGACAAGATGATGTTTAAAGAATATCTCCGATCACCACTTAATAGTTTTCAAAAGGTTTGATAAAGAGAAATATGTGGGGTAATATATTTCCCACTAGGGTTATTTTCAAATTGAGTGGAAATCAGAGTTTATAAAATGGGAGTTGCATATACATGCAAAATATCATGGTTGGCAATAGATAGGAGATAACATATAGATCTCCATATTTTTGGGAACACATAATTTTGGAAATACTTTTGCTTTCTCAACTAAAGGGTATTTTAGTTGCAGCTGAAATCAAACATCATTGAAATAAACTTTGGCCAAAATAAGATTGGAAAAGATATATGGAATTTACTCTTGTCATAACATGATCACCAAGGTTTAATATGTTTTTATCTTGGTTGGACTCTTGGGTGGATATTTACCAGTCAAACAAGCATATACATCAAGTCACACAAGGTCAAACAGAACAATATACAGAAAAACACAATCAATAGTGAAGTATTTCAAAAAGTTTTTGTTGGTTCTGAATTTTGGGTCTTGTTAAATTCTTATTATAAATTTGGGATGTTACATTTAATGACACCACACATTATGGGCTAATCTTGTTTGGCTAAGTATGTTGACAGGTTTCTAGGTGATTAGACCCAAAAGGTGAAAAGATCGAAGTAAAGATCAAAGATGAAGAAGAGCTCCTTAAGGAATGGATTTCTGGTTGTTTCAGGACCGGAAGTTCCGGCCCTCTGGGCGGAATTTCCGGGGGGCGGAAATTCCGGCCTACGGGCGGAAGTTCCGTCCCTAGCGCGATTTCGACTAAGTCATCTTTGGGATTCCTCTCTGGAGGGGTCCCGGAACTTTCCCCCGGAAGTTCCCCCCGGAAATTTCCGGTGGTGCGGAAATTCCGGCCTTCAGGCCGGAAGTTCCGGCCCGAGGAAATTTCGGGTGGAAAAACGACTAAGTCATTTTTGGGATCCCTCTCTGGAGGGGTCCCGGAACTTTCCTCCGGAAAGTTCCCCCGGAAATTTCCGGCGGGGCGGAAATTCCGGCCTCCTGGCCGGAAGTTCCGGCCCAAGGAAATTTCTCGTGGAAATTTGGCTAAGTCATTTTTGGGAACCCTCTCTGGAGGGGTCCCGGAACTTTAATCCGGAAGTTCCCCCCGGAAATTTCCGGTGGGGCGGAAATTCCGGCCTTCTGGCCGGAAGTTCCGGTCCCTGGAAATTTCTGTGGGTTTTCGACTAAGTCTTTTCGGGGATCCCTCTCTGGAGGGGTCCCGGAGGTTGTGGGCGGAAGTTCTCTCCGGAGATTTCCGGCCCACCGGAAATTCCGGTCTACCGACCGGAAGTTCCGGCCCTTGGCCGGAACTTCCGGCCCTTTAACCCGGAATTTCCGGCCTCCCGAATCCTGCAACGGCTAGAAATCCTGGAGGGGTATAAATAGCCCTCCACCTACCTCCAGCTCTTCAGCTCTTGCACCCTCTCTCTTCATTAAAAGCAAAAGCTCATAATTGCAAGATCTCTCAACTCCTCCAACCAAAAGCTTTGATTCTTGGAGGATTGAAGGAGGAGGACCCGATCTACATCTTCACCAAGCCGTTTTTATTTCCCCCTCATTCACTTGAGGGATTTCTCTTCTAGGGTTAGCTTTGTGTTACCCTAGATTCTTGTGCTCACTTGTTGTTGTAATTGTAACAGAGTGTTGATTTGGGAGCCCCCAATTAAGTTGTGGGTGTGTGCCCGAAGAACGTTGTAAGGGCTCCGGATTCCGCCTTGAAGGTCTCCGATAGTGGAAGGTGAACTAGGCCTTTGTGGCGAGGTTCATCGGAGAATAGGGTGAGGCCTTTGTGGCGTTGAGTAGGCCTTCGTGGCGAGCTCACACCCCTCCAACGAGACGTACTCCCTTAACAAGGAGGAACTCGGGAATACATCCTTGTCTCCGCGTGCTTCCATTTCGGTTATCTCTTTCCTCCCTTATCTCCCTATTGTGTTTCTTGCTTAGTTGTTTTTGTCCTTGTCATATAGATAAATTCACCGTAGTTGCATATCTAGAGAATTTATCTTTTATGTCAAGCCTAAATTGAAAAAGAAATAAAAATTGGGTAGCACCTATTCACCCCCCCCCTCTAGGTGCTCATACGATCCCCTTTCAATTGGTATCAGAGCCTTGTCTCTATATCTAGGCTTCACCGCCTAAGAGAGTATGAGTATCTCCGGTGATGATGCGGATCCTAAACCCGGGGTGACCACGGAGGATCTTGAGAACTTGGAAACACGTCTTAGATCCACCATGGACACTCAAATGAAGGAATTGCGTGAGATGATCGCGCAACTCCTTCCTAAGGGAGTAGGACCCACACCACCACCGCTAGAGGTAAATTCTTCCACCGCGCAAGCATCGGAGGTTGAGGGTAGTGATGGAACTAAAGAACCCCCATCTAGAAATGCTAGTGGGAAGGAGACGTATAGTGAGGTTCCTCACATATACTCCCCCGACCCACCTATCCCTCATCCTCATATAAACAATAGGGGTGACCCACCCAAGTTTAATCCATCTTGTTTTTCTAACTGGCAATTTCTCATGAGATCTTATATGAAGAGTGCTTCAATCGAGCTTTGGAGGATCATCGAGGTTGGCTTCAAGGCACACGACCCCAACAACATGACAAGAAGAGAGGTGGTTGATTGTCAACTCAATGAATTGGCTCTCAACATGATCCAAACCGCCGTGGGGGAGAAGCACATGTCCCACATCGAGCTTGCCACCACCGCCAAAGAAGCTTGGGAGATTCTCTCCAATGAGTTCATCGGCAATGAGAGCATGAAGAGGAATAGGTTTGAGTCCTTGAGCAACCAAGCCGAGGGCTTCTTCATGTTAGAAGGTGAAGAGCATGAAGACATGTATCGAAGACTCAAGACCCTTGCCACTCAATTTCGGTCACTTGGGGCAACTCATGTGGATGATGCATGGATCAAGAGGAAGTATGTGAGTGCTCTATGGCCCTTTGAGTCATCCGACTTGAAGAGTCTCCAAGGGAGGCACAACTATCACCTTATGTCATCAATGGAAGTCATGCAAGAGATGTCCGCATTCAAAGTGGCCGCCAAGAACGCCGAAGATGCTCGTGCTAGAGCCATTGGAATGCACAAGAGTTCTCCCCTAGCTTTGAAGGCCAAGATGGTTGCACAAGACAGTGATGATGAAGAACAAGAAGATGTATCTCATTGGGATCCCAAGGAGCTTGAGGACACCCTCAAGGACTACTCGGCTCTCACTTTGTCTCACTCGCACAAGGATTTTTGGAAGAGTCCATCGAAGGCAAGAGAGTTTGTGAACAAGTCAAGTGGAAAGAAGGAGGGTGGCCAAAGGGTGCGCTCGTGCTACAATTGCCAAGATCGCTATCACTTCGTAGCCGAATGTCCCTTTGAAAACCGTGAGCACCATGGAGGCAAACTTGTCCGTAAGGTTAAGCCCAAGATCCCCAACAAGAAGCCATTCTTCAAGAAGAATCCCACCAACAAGAAACCTCAACGGATGGTGTTGATTGCTCAAGAGGAATACTCATCCGGGGAAGAAGAAGAAGAAACCAAGAGTGAAGTGGCCGGGATTGCCATTGCATCAACTCCATCTCTCTTTGAATCCCCCAATGAAAATGTCTCAACCTCTTCCGCAAGATGTCTTATGGCCAAGGCCAATGAGGTATCATCTTCTTTAACTTCCAAAGCCATGAGTAATGTAGATGATCCTACTAGCCTTGAAGTTAAGGAGGAACTTGTTGCCTTGGATCACTTTATATCTAACATGCAAGGTGAAACCAAGAAGCATGTTGAGACTCTTATGAGTCAATATGATGATGCTCTTGAAATGCTAGAGGTAAAAGGTAAAATAGAAAGAGATGATGCCATGGAAATTGCTTCTCTAAAAGATAATCTTGAAGAAGAACATGAGCTTAGAGTTTCTCTTGAAGAACAACTAGAATCCATAGAAGAAACTAATAATGAAATTGTTGCTAAGCTCATTAAGGAACGTGATCATGCTAGAGCAAAATATAAAATTTGCAAGAAAGAAAAGGTCGAGCTTGGCGTTGGTCATTCTAGACTAACCGAGGAGTTAGAGAAGCTCTCTAAGGCTCACAAGGCTTTGGAGAGTGAGCTCTCCACCCTCAAAGAGTCGTATGAACAACTTCAAGCTCAACCATCTAAAATTGATGTGCCTAGCTCCTCTACTCCCATTACTTGTGATCATGCAAATATTATTGAGGAAAATGCTAGGTTGAAAGTTAACCTTGCTAATGCCATCTCCCGTGGTAAAAGACCGTTTGTCCCTTCCAAGGAGGGGAGAGGCGGTGTTGGTTTCGTTGAGAAGGAGAAGAAGGAGTCCTTCATGAAAGATGCTAGGGCACCTCAAGCAAAGAAGGCCAACATCCCTAGTGCCCCTCAAGCAAAAAGGGTCAACATTGCTAGTGGTAGTGCCACAAGGGGCAAAACTACTAGTGATGACTTTGCGGGAAAGACTAACCCCTATTACATTATCTTTGTTGATTATTATGGGGATGTCTATGCTAAATTTGTTGGTCCTAGAAATGTGCCTATTTACCGCTCTATTTGGGTTCCTAAGACCCTTGTTGCTAACAAAAGAGGACCCATTGAAAAATGGGGACCTAAATCAAAGCAATGATTCCTTGTAGGACTATGCTTCCGGCGGGTCAAAATGGGTGCTTGATAGTGGATGCACTAAACATATGACCGGAAGCAAAGAGATCATGACGGAGTTGAGAACAAGCATAAATGGAGGAACCGTCACATTTGGAGACCGATCAAAGTCTAAGGTAACGGGTTTGGGCAAGGTGGTAGTTGCTAAGGATGTCACCTTAGTAAATGTCATGCTTGTCGAAACCCTTGGTTACAATTTACTTTCCGTCCATGCTCTTAATAAGATGGGTTTTGCCGTCTTTATTGATGTTGATATTGTGGTCATCTTGTGGAGCAAGACTCTAAAGGTCGCTTTCGTTGGGTACGTCGAGGATGATTTGTTTGTGGTTGACTTTTCGGGGAAAACCACTACAAATTCGATGTGCCTATTCGGAAAGGCCGACAAGGGTTGGTTGTGGCATCGCCGCCTAGCCCATGTCAACATGAGAACTTTGCAAAGTCTCCACAAGGGTGGCCACATACTCGGACTAAAAGAAGATGTCTCTTTTGCCAAGGACCGTGTTTGTAGGGCTTGTGTTGAAGGCAAGATGCATGATTCTCCTCACCCTAGCAAGACAATCGTTTCTTCCAAGAGGATCTTGGAGCTTCTCCATGTTGATCTTTTTGGTGCCGTGCCCGAAGCAAGTCTTGGTGGGAAGAAATATTGCTTGGTGATTGTCGATGATTATTCAAGATTCACTTGGGTTTATTTCTTCAAGTTGAAGAGTGAGACCCAACAAACCTTCATCGACTTCTCCACCGAAATGCAACGACAACACAATGTCCCCATATTGGCTATTAGGAGTGATAATGGCTCCGAGTTCAAGAACTACACCCTCAATGAGTTTCTTAGTGAAGAGGGTATTCGTCATCAATATTCCGCCGCATATACCCCTCAACAAAATGGTGTAGCCGAGAGGAAGAACCGGACTCTTATGGATATGGCTAGGTCCATGCTTGCGGAGTTTAAGACTCCGCTAAGGTTTTGGGCGGAGGCTATATCCACGGCTTGTCACTCATCCAACCGGCTCTACTTCCGCAAAGGTTTGAACAAGACTCCTTATGAAATCCTCACCGGCAACAAGCCTAACATCTCCTACTTCCGCGTCTTCGGTTGTAAGTGTTTCTATTTGATTAAAGGTTGTCGCCTCACTAAATTCGAATCTAAATCTCTAGAGGGTATTTTTGTTGGTTACGGTGGCGAATCCCACACTTATAGAATCTATGATAAAGCTTCACGGCGCATCATAGAATCTTGTAGTGTGGTGTTCGATGAGAATGACGGCTCCCAAGTGGCGCAATTTCATGTTTCCGATGTAGATGATGAAATTCCTCAAGAAGCCATAAGAAGAATGGGTGTGGGATTCTTCCGCCCCATTGAGGAACCCCTTGTGGTGGATCGAGAAGGACAATGCTCTACTCAAGTGGAGCCTTCATCTACACAAGAAACCGTTGCCCAAGAAGAGCAAGTTGCACCAACCCAAGAACAAGTTGAAGACCCTCAACCCGTTGATCATGTTGCTATGCAAGATTCAAACTCTCCATCTCATGACGCTAGCCAAGATCAAGACCTTGCTCAACCATCTTCTTCAAATGTTGAAGCCGAGCCCATTGATGATCAAGGTCAACCTTCCGGTCAAGACGGGGACTCAAATGATCAAGATGATCAAGTGATACCTCCAAGATGCAATGAGGATATCGAAGCCCGTCGTCAAGCTCGAGTTGCAAGAACCATGGAACGTCGTGAACATTTCCTTGACAAGGTTATTGGTGATGTGAGAAGCAAGGTGTCCACCCGGAGGCAATTGGCAAATTTTAGTGATCATCAAGCTCATATTGCCATGTTTGAGCCAAAGAAGGTTGCCGAAGCTCTTGAAGATCCGGATTGGTTGCTAGCAATGCATGAAGAGCTCAACAATTTCGAGCGCAACAAGGTTTGGAAGCTAGTTGAGAAGCCAAAGGAGTGCCGCAATGTTATAGGCACAAAGTGGATTTTCAAGAACAAGCAAGATGAGCATGGCATGGTGGTGAGGAACAAGGCTCGTTTGGTGGCTCAAGGGTACTCTCAAGTTGAAGGCATTGATTTTGGAGAGACCTATGCTCCCGTGGCTCGCCTTGAGTCCATCCGTATCCTCCTTGCTTATGCTTCTTGCTATAACTTCAAATTGCAACAAATGGATGTTAAAAGTGCTTTTCTTAATGGTCCTTTAAAAGAGTTGGTATTCGTTAAGCAACCCCCGGGATTTGAGGACCCCAACTTCCCTAACCATGTCTACAAGCTCGATAAGGCGCTCTATGGACTTAAGCAAGCACCACGTGCGTGGTATGAGCACCTTAGAGAGTTATTGTTAGACCGTGGGTTTGAAGTTGGGCAAATCGATCCCACTCTTTTTACTAAGAGGGTTAAAGGGGAGCTTTTCGTATGCCAACTATATGTTGATGATATTATCTTTGGCTCATCTAACAAAGCTTTTAATGATGAATTTGCAAAGCTTATGACCGATAGGTTTGAGATGTCTATGATGGGCGAGTTGAAGTTCTTCCTTGGATTTGAGATCAAGCAATTGAGAGGAGGGACTTTTATTAGCCAAGCAAAGTATATCCAAGACATGCTCAAGAGATTCAATATGGTGGATGCTAAGGAGAAGAAGACTCCTATGGATACCAAGTGCCATCTACAACTTAACCCAAAGGGTATAGATGTGGATCAAAAGCTCTACCGCTCCATGATAGGTTCGTTGCTTTACCTTTGTGCATCTAGACCCGATATTGTGTTGAGTGTAGGTGTGTGTGCAAGGTATCAAGCGGCTCCTAAAGAAAGCCACATGTTGGCGGTCAAGAGAATCCTACGATATTTAATTCATACCCCAAGGTTTGGTTTGTGGTATCCAAGGGATTCATCTTTCACTCTTCGGGGTTTCACGGATTCGGATTGGGCCGGTGATCAAGATGATAGGAAATCAACTTCCGGGGCTTGCCAATTTCTTGGTGGGTCTTTGGTGAGTTGGTCTTCTAAGAAGCAAAATTGCATTTCCCTCTCCACCGCCGAAGCCGAGTATGTTGCCGCCGCAAGTGCATGCACTCAATTGTTATGGATGAGGCAAACTTTGAAGGAGTACGGTGTCACTTGTGACAAAGTGCCTCTTTTGTGTGACAATGAGAGTGCTATCAAGATCGCCTACAACCCGGTGCAACATTCAAGAACCAAGCACATTGAGATTCGTCATCATTTCATTCGAGATCATGTTGCCCGTGGAGACATTGAGCTTGCTTATGTGCCAACCAAGGACCAACTTGCCGATATATTCACGAAGCCACTTGATGAAGCAAGATTCACTTATTTGAGGAATGAACTAAATATCGTGGATTCGAGGAGCTTGACTTGACCATCTTGCATGCTCACCTATAGTTTCAACTTCTATCTTGGTTTAGGTGTAGGCATGGACATAGGGGGAGTGTTGTCCTAACCATTGGGCTCTCCCTCCCCCCATTATGCCTAGATTAATGCATTCATTGTTATACTCTATGTTCAATTCATGAATTGTGAGCTTAAATGATGAGTTGTGAGTGAGGACCCTAGATATATCTTCGCGGTGTCTCACTCACTCTATACTCATATATGGTGGCTTCGGCCACCGACCTCCTCATGTGAGGAGTTGGGTTTCATTTGTGTTTCATTTGGTTTTTCCTAGACCTATATATGTCACTATGTGCGTGCCATGGAAAATCACTCATGCTTGGCCTTTCACCTTTGCATCTTGCAAACATGAGTGTCGTACCATATTAAGACAGGTTGAGATCTTATCCTAAGCCCCAACGTATCCCTGAACCATTGCTTTCAATCACTCGTGTCCAGTTTTTGTGTGTGGCAGTTTTATCTTGGACATTCTCTGGCGGCAGGCCGGAATTCCGCCCTTAGGGGCCGGAATTTCCGGTCTAAGTGACCGGGCTCCTTTTAACAGGGCCGCGGGGTGAACTGCCTCTCACGAGCAGTTCTTCCACCTCCCGCGCCCCATCCTTCTCTCTCCGCCCGGGAGCCCTTGCCGTTGGACGATCTCCACCGGGCCGCCTCCGCCCCGGATTCTGCCGGTTTTTGGCCGGATTCGCATCTCCTCGTCGAGGGGATTCTTCTCCTCCGCTTGCTTTTCGCCATGGACGCCGGTAACTACCTCTATTTTGAATCTAGGACGAACTCAAACTTCGTTTAACCTAGTCGATTTAGATGGTATTTGCTAGTTTCCTTCGGTTGAATTGCTCCTTTAGGCTAGTTCTCTCCTTGCCTAGTAGTGTTTTGAAAGTAGTGTGGATTTTCGCTCAGATTCAACGGAATTTCCGCCCGCTGCACAAGACCGGAACTTCCGGTGTGCAGCGGCCGGAACTTCCGGCCGGCCGGAATTTCCGCCCCTTCTGGGCCGGAATTTCCGGTGTGAACCTGAACCAAAATTGTTACTTTCTTCTCACTGCTATGTCCTTTTTAGCCGCCGGACACGAGTGCTTATCTATGCTTTCCCGTCTGTCTATTCCTTTTCTTGCAGGTGGTTCCTCCTCTCGTCGTCGCTTCAAGCGTGCGGCCTCTCGCCCTCCTCGTGGCACTCCTCGCCCTGAAGACATCGAGTTCGATTCTGAGTCTGACCAGGAGACTTTGGCCGCTCACCGCTCTCAGCTTGAAAGGGAACGCAAGAAGAAGAAAGCTGTGCAAGTTACTCTCAGTGAGATGACTAGGACTGAGTTCATTCAATGGCGCAAGACGGATTTCTATGCAGAGCCTCGAGATTTGGAGATAGACAATTGCTTCTGGTGCCATGAGCAGGAGATTCTCTTCAATGAAGTATATATGGCCATGTCAGAAAAGAAAAGGGTTTGCCCGATGAAGGCTATTGACTTTGATCACCTTATGAAGAAGGAAGATTACTTTGGGACTGCTATTCGTGTTGTGGACTGCTTGGGGTTGAGGCGTCTGATGGATACAGAATGCAACTACAATGTTACCATGATTCAGCAATTCTTTGCGACGGTTGTGTTTGACAAGGACATAAACATTGGGATGACTTGGATGTCAGACACTCATATGCTTACCTCCAACTTCAGAGAGTTTGCTGCTATACTTGGCTACCGGTTTTCTGGCTCCATGCTCGATGAGGGGACTCGCATGCATATCGTTGGGTCCTCTTATGACAAGGCTCAACTGAAGGATCTTTATAGTGATGAGAGCAAGGTTGGCACCACCCACGGGCTCCTTCCTCTCTATGACATTCTCTTGCGCATGTTCCGGGAGTCCATTGCTCCAAGTGCTGGTAACAATGATGCTATTCGTGGAGGGCTGGTGAATCTTCTTCACTTTGCTCATGAGACAGCTACTCAGGGTACCCTTCGCCCCAATGCGAACCCTGTGGATGTTATGGACTATATCTTCCACGAGATGTATGACTCTGTGATCAACAAGAAGGTGCCTCCCTATGCTCCTTATGTCATGATGCTCATCAAGGCCAAGTACCCGTTTTCTGATGATGTTACCGACCCAGATGTGGAGCTTACTTGTGAATCTCATGGGAGGGTCAAAATGAACCGGAAGTCTGCTCACCTCACTCATAGTGCTTCTTCAGCCCGCCGTGCTCCTCCCTCGTCTCGTGTTCCTCCCAGTGCTCCTGTGAGCTCATCTTCTGGGGGTGCGGCTCGCCCTAAACGTTCTTGGATCAAGCGTGCTATTGAGAAGGTCTTGTGTATGAATGTGGCCATCCACAAGGAGAATTATCATGCTTACGCCGAGCGCCGTACCATCTTGGAGAATCAGCAGCAGATTATGGCTCAGCTTCAGATGCCACCTCAGCCGGCGATTCCGCCCCTTGTTCGCTACAAGAACTGGAACAGCAAGTTTGTGGAGTGGACTGTTGATGTGCCTGAGGATGAAGATAGTGAGGAGGAGGAGGTGTCCGAGGCCACGGCTTCGGAGTGATTCTTGTGGGACGTTTGTAGCATCGCTCTTTTCCCTTTTTGGTGTCTTGATGCCAAAGGGGGAGAAGTAGTTCTTAGGTGCGGGTATTTGCATGGGTTGGGCACAAGCTTCTCTTTGCCTTATTTGCCTCTTCTAAGCTTGTGCCTTTGTATCTTTTTTTTCGTAAGTTGAACTATGTGATGTGTGGTGTAAGACATGCAAACCTTTGTGACCTACTTCATGTTTTATCTATCTTGGTGTCTTATAAGCTCTTATTTAGGGGGAGCTCCCGTCGAGGGGGAGCCCTAATTTTTCTTGTGTGTGTTGTCATCAATCACCAAAAAGGGGGAGATTGAAAGAACATCTCTTAGTTTTGGTGATTTAATGACACCACACATTATGGGCTAATCTTGTTTGGCTAAGTATGTTGACAGGTTTCTAGGTGATTAGACCCAAAAGGTGAAAAGATCGAAGTAAAGATCAAAGATGAAGAAGAGCTCCTTAAGGAATGGATTTCTGGTTGTTTCAGGACCGGAAGTTCCGGCCCTCTGGGCGGAATTTCCGGGGGGCGGAAATTCCGGCCTACGGGCGGAAGTTCCGTCCCTAGCGCGATTTCGACTAAGTCATCTTTGGGATTCCTCTCTGGAGGGGTCCCGGAACTTTCCCCCGGAAGTTCCCCCGGAAATTTCCGGTGGTGCGGAAATTCCGGCCTTCAGGCCGGAAGTTCCGGCCCGAGGAAATTTCGGGTGGAAAAACGACTAAGTCATTTTTGGGATCCCTCTCTGGAGGGGTCCCGGAACTTTCCCCCGGAAATTTCCGGCAGGGCGGAAATTCCGGCCTCCTGGCCGGAAGTTCCGGCCCAAGGAAATTTCTCGTGGAAATTTGGCTAAGTCATTTTTGGGAACCCTCTCTGGAGGGGTCCCGGAACTTTAATCCGGAAGTTCCCCCCGGAAATTTCCGGTGGGGCGGAAATTCCGGCCTTCTGGCCGGAAGTTCCGGTCCCTGGAAATTTCTGTGGGTTTTCGACTAAGTCTTTTCGGGGATCTCTCTCTGGAGGGGTCCCGGAGGTTGTGGGCGGAAGTTCTCTCCGGAGATTTCCGGCCCACCGGAAATTCCGGTCTACCGACCGGAAGTTCCGGCCCTTGGCCGGAACTTCCGGCCCTTTAACCCGGAATTTCCGGCCCTCCCGAATCCTGCAACGGCTAGAAATCCTGGAGGGGTATAAATACCCCTCCACCTACCTCCAGCTCTTTAGCTCTTGCACCCTCTCTCTTCATTAAAAGCAAAAGCTCATAATTGCAAGATCTCTCAACTCCTCCAACCAAAAGCTTTGATTCTTGGAGGATTGAAGGAGGAGGACCCGATCTACATCTTCACCAAGCCGTTTTTCATTTCCCCCTCATTCACTTGAGGATTCTCGTTTCTAGGGTTAGCTTTGTGTTACCCTAGATTCTTGTGCTCACTTGTTGTTGTAATTGTAACAGAGTTGTTGATTTGGGAGCCCCCAATTAAGTTGTGGGTGTGTGCCCCAAGAACGTTGTAAGGGCTCCGGATTCCGCCTTGAAGGACTCCGATAGTGGAAGGTGAACTAGGCCTTTGTGGCGAGGTTCATCGGAGAATAGGGTGAGGCCTTTGTGGCGTTGAGTAGGCCTTCGTGGCGAGCTCACACCCCTCCAACGAGACGTACTCCCTTAACAAGGAGGAACTCGGGAATACACCCTTGTCTCCGCGTGCTTCCCTTTCGGTTATCTCTTTCCTTTACTTGTTTCGTTAATTGCCTAGTTGTTTAGTTTGCTTGTCATATAGATAAATTCACCGTAGTTGCATATCTAGAGAATTTATCTTTTGTGTCAAGCCTAAATTGAAAAAGAATTAAAAATTGGGTAGCACCTATTCACCCCCCCCCCTCTCTAGGTGCTCATACGATCCCCTTTCAGATACTGCTTCCACCATCCATAAGCACTTTGTTTAATGTATAGCCCCCAACTTGAGGTGCTACCACCAAGGCTAACTGCCCTGGCTCGTCGACTCTTGGAGGATGATCTGCCCGACTCCATGTGATGGTTTGCTCTGACCACCTGAGCCACTATGGAAGGGCCGGCTCTACTGCATTAACTGCTCTGACTTTCAACTTCTTGGAACGCTTGGACGTACTAGTTGTGAAGACATGGTAGCTGCCACGACTCGGGTTGTGCTGCCGAGTTGTGACATAATACTGACCATTGCCATCATTGAGCTGCTTTGGGTTCTGCTGGAACCCGCCCTGCTGGTGACCTCCTCCTTGAGGTTGGTTTGGGTTATTGCCGGCTCCTCCACCATTATTGCCGGGTCCTCCGGCTCCATTGTTTCCTCTATATCCACCATTGTTGTTACCTCCTCCTGGCCCTTGGAACCTGGCGCGCTGCAAATCTACGCACTGTCCCAGGGTATGACCGCATCTACCGTTCTTAGCATGTTTAGGGCAGGGAATCCTCAAGACCTCCTCCGTGCTTGGAGTGCGGCCTTGGTATCCACCAGAATTATTGTCCTTGCGTCTGACTCCAGTGTTTGTGTTGGCCACTAGGTCAGAGTTGTCTCCATATGGCCTCTTGCCACCACCTTGATTCTGGTTCTGATTCTGGTTCTGATTCTGACCATTGCCACCTTGTCCTTTAGTTCCTTCCTCCTGATCCTTTGTTTTGTCTGTGGCAGCGTGCTTATTAGCACCTGCCATGATCTCACCAATCGTAAGGGGAATACCTTGATTCAGGCTCTCCTTCATACGACCTAGCTTCCAACTCAAGGGATTGTAACTGCAATTTCTCTCCATCGCCATTAACACTGAAACTGGTGGGAGTCCTTGTGAGGAGTTAATGATCTCTGAGACTCGCTTCATCCAGTGCCTTGCTGACTCGCCCTTCCTCTGGACACACCGCTCTAGGTCCTCGATGGTGCTGAGTTTTTTGCATGTGCCCTGGAAGTTCTGAATAAAAGCTGCCTTTAATTGCTCCCAAGAGTTGATTGATCTAGGAGGCAAGTTGCGCATCCAAACCTTGGCTGCTCCCTCCATCATAAGATACATAAACTTGGCACACAGATTACCTGTGGCATTGCGAATACTCATTGCCATCTCGTATGTACCCAACCAAGAGGTCGGGTCCATGTTTGGCTCATAGTTTGGAACCTTGCGCGGCTCCTTGAAAACTGCTGGGGAAGGACTCGGACCTGATGGCATCAGACAAACACTCTGGTCCTGTTAATGCTGGGGAAGCACCAGGAGAAGTCACCTCCTCGTGCACGCGGGTTGGCTGAGGCGGGTTGGCTGCGCCCACTAATGCTCTGTCCCTTTCTGCCTCCCGAGCTCTTGCTGCTTCTCTTTCTCGTCGTTGCCTTGCTTCATCAACCACTAGCTGAGCCTGTGAAGCAGTTGGCATGTTTGCACGA